>RQOL01000764.1:0-80819 GCA_013076295.1 Sanderia malayensis | reverse complement strand
CCATGTCTATAGAATAATACACACCAATGCACACAACAATAGTACAAATCATATTAAAAATGATCCAAATTAGTTAAAGGTCGCAGTACGCCTCATGATAAAAAATATTGAACAAATACTGCAGCTTCATAACTAGATTAATGCCTTGTGCAGTGATGAAACAACTTAAGCGGTTTAGTATTAAGAGTTTTTTAATTTGACATGACAATGTTGCAGTTTGGATTCTAAATGTTTCTTGTTCGGTTTCATATATTGAAAATATAGAGTGTTGCAAAACAGATAATAGTTGTCTTCCTAATCAGTTGGACCTTGCAGATTGGGAAGGACATAAATACCTGTAGCTGCCACATGCAACCTTTTGTAAACTCTTCCTGGTTGTCATAAGTTTCGCACGTGAAGGCAATGCTTGTTGTACCCGACTGACTACTTGTCCACGCACTGGACAACGATGTAGAGACTTCTACAGAAGCTGAGGCCTTGGCAAACAACAAGTCTGCTTCAATGGAAGCCGAAACTGACACAGATACTGAGGTTGTGATTTCCGTGGAATACTCAACAGTATTTGATATCGTCTGCGATACCTTGCCGTTCTGGTTGCAACCGACCATTACCCAGCTCGCTACTGGTGCCGTCCACCTATCAGTGACAAACTTCAGTCGCTGATCCGCAACTCCTTCACAACTGAACGTGAAAACAGCTCCGTAGCCATCATGTCCAGCAACATCCAGGCACAGCGATGACTTCTTGTTGACAAAGGAACAGTATTCACCATTGCAAAGCGATTTGGGACGTTTCCACATTTGATCTGCTCTGTCTTCGCATGGATGAACTGCAATGTTGCCTGATCCACGGAGCCCAGCAACGTCTAGACATTGCCTGGATTTCTCATTGACCAATTCTCCATTCTCGTAATATCGGAACCACTGATCCATACTGTCTTCGCATTTAAACATCTGGACATCTCCTTTGCCATCAATACCGTGGACATCCAAACATTGATTGGACTTCTCATTCCTCAGCCTTCCACGTGCCACTTGTTTTCCTCGGGAACGGAGATAGAAATATTGGTCATCCTGATTCTCACATGGGAAAACCCAATGGCACCATGTCCATCACGGTGACGATGTCAATGCACTTCCCAGATGCAACATTGATGATTTCTCTTGCGGTTTGCTTTATTCCACCAGCATCATAAAATGTCTTGGATCTTCCAAGTCGCCACTTCTGACTCTTTGGAATTCCTGGGTAGAGTCTGCATGGGCCGAAACCAGGACGATTCCACTTGCCTCCCAAGCCTTGTGGTGTAATGCAGTAATTCACCTTCTGGTTGCGAATTGTACCGTCTCCGCAAAGAATGAACTGTTGATCTGCATAGCCGTCACAACTATGTGTCTGGATTGATCCGAATCCGCCAGTGGTTTGCCACGTCAATGCATTTCTTGGACTTCAGGCTGCGCAACTCCCCGAGCGCAAGACGATTGGCGCACAACGCCTGCGCAGATACATCGACATACAGATGAGATGCGTCAACGCCAGGAACAGTATTCCTGCAAACATTTTCCAGTGAGATTAATGCCAACCTAAGAGTGAAGATAATGTCACATGCGGTGGTTTATTTAACTCTAAGACTGTTTCTTGGTCTTTCATCGATTTAGATTAGATTAGCTTATTTTGTATTTTTGTATACAGTAAGCTAGAAATTATGTGCATAATTGATGTAAAATAATGGACAACATCAATGCTGACTGATGGAGACAGCCTTTGTAATGAATAAGGGAATTGTCACTTGTAGAAACAATAAGAAAAGAAGGTGAACAGTGGAAATTGGGAACAATTATCCAGAAGGAGACTGTAGACTTCAGTAGTTATGGGGAAGCTCAAAAAATAATCGAAACAGAGGATGACAAACAGAGGTCGTGAATTTATGGCATTTTCAATTGATGAATAAAGAAATGAATGCATTCAATAAGTCTCAATAATTAGAGAACATGTATCAAGCATCTGTAATCAGGGAACTTTGAATCAATGTATTTAAATCAAAGAGCTTCGAATAAGTTTTTCATCAATTGTGCCTCCCCCCACAAACCCTCACTCCCACCAAATCTTTATTGACCCCCAGCGTCACTTAGTGTTCCAGTCCAGTATTGTTGTCATGCGTAGCATGATCGTGAAAGTCAAAGTATATGGTCTGGATCGACGAACGGACAAAAATAGCCATTTAATTGATCTCATTGTGCAGAGATGACATTCTAGGGGACAGATACAACGCAGCAGTGCAGATCCACCTATTGGCCCATTGGTCTGTTAAAATCCATTTGCGCTGGAAAGTTAACATAACCAACCAAAATAATTGAGACAACTTATGTCCCTTTGCAGTGGTCTACTCTCCCATTTATATTGCCGTTTTTGAGAGACTAATTACACAAAAGAGGTTCAAAAACAATGATAAACATTTCTAGATCATATTTAATTTAATTGTTGTATTTCTTAGGAACGGTAAAAGTGCTAAGAAACGTACAATTTAAGTATTTGAATGGGTTGATCTGTGGCAAAGTTGAAAAAGTCCTTCAAGTTTCTATTTTTGACGCGAAATTGCAAAACTTATGGACTGCAGAAAGATGTCTGTCTAAAATACTCTAAAAAGGTTTTAAAAACCTGGTTCTGTTGTCATATGACAAGGCGGCCTACAAAAGTATGAAAGATAGTTTTAACTTTTTCGTTCTACTTTCTCTAAGCATGGTGGATATTTTATATCCCTGTATGCATCAAGTATAAAAAATGGCCTATTTTCAATGAAAGGGATGACAAAAACAAAATTTTAGTTCTCAAGTTTCACGAGAGCTTCTTGGGGTGATTTTATCATTTTCCAAAAATTTTACATGAACAAAGCGATGGACAAAATGATAACGTAAGCTTTACGCAACCAAGCCAAAATGTTATAAAATATGACTTTGTATAATTATGACTTTGTATAGTAATAAAATATAACTTTGTATAATTTCAAACTTAAATCAGTTTTATAAGCTTTTTGCCTCTAGCACTGCAGTTCCTGAACACTTTCTGATTTATGGAATTTTGGCTTCTGGTAGACTGTTTCCAGTCACATTAAAAGAACAGAAAATGTTTGTCGCAATTAACTGTCTTTTAGCTCAATTTTTTCTTCAACTTTTATGGTGTTAAGAGAATGACACATTATTACGGGTAAAATATTACCTTTATTATCCATTCGTGTCCACATTCGATGTTCATTAAACATTTTCGCATCTCTCAAGCGCTTCTTGATCTTATTCAACATAAACAATCAGTAATACGATTTTTGCGATGACAATTATGTTTATGGGAGAAGGAAAGCAAAGGAAACATTTACGATTACTTTTCTCTGTGTATCAAGCCAATGTCAACGTAGACTTGTTACTCAAGCGTTTCCTCACAAACTTGAACCTCATCGTGGCTAAATGCATCACCATAAAAGAGACTGAGCTTCTTGCCTATTATCTGTATGCACCAAGGAAGGTCTGATTCGCCATATTTTGCAGATTCCCTTGCTGTATAAACGATAAGTTGTTTTCCTGCAAATTCGCCCATCACTTACTGTTGTCGTATTACATAGTGTCATATTATATCGCACTGTATTCATATTTCAATATGGATGTAATATGACTACAATAGTAATCATTACATTAATATCAAATGGGTTTATGTTACCACAGTAAACTAAATGAGATTCGAAACAAAAGAACATTATCCAGGAAATCAAATTGTGCGAATACAGTGTCTAACTATTCACTATTAAATATTAACATTTTGACCAAGTTCACTCAAACTTGATATACTGTCTTTGACCTTTAATTTGGTTGTGGACATATTCAGACACATGATATCAATTTTTATCTATTTGGAGACAATATACACATTTATAATTATTGTTTCGAAGCATATGAGATATATTCTAAATTCACTCTTTTCTTAATACAAGGTTTACAAAACTTTCGATCTGATTAGAACAACTTTCTTTAAGAAAGGCCAGATCACCTAAAACTTTTAAACTTCCGATTCATTTAATAGTTTAGTGAATATCTTTTCAAGCAAGGTATATTCTTTATGACAAATAGCAAAAATAAAGTTTTGATATTATTCAAACACCAAAGTATATCCTTCTTACTCCTTGAATTGAAAGTAGAACAACATTGTTCCACAAATACAAAAACTGAATCCAAGAAATAAGCTTTCCTTTGTCAAGAAACCGTATACAATGATCTTAATAAACAAAAGAGTGAGATTGCTAAAGGATATTATTACCGAAAATCTGTAGTCTCTTATTCTAATGTTTCATGTGTTTCCAAAGGAATTCTATCAGGAATTCATGCCCCCAGGCCGATAGAACACCCAAAGCACCTAATAATTCCGACTTTAATATTGTCAGCGCCAAAAGGTTACAGTTTTGCATTTTGTTGAAAAGTCCTTTACCTTAGCAGCTGAACATGATTCTTAATGCTTAAAAGTAAAATAACAGATGAAAATATAAGTAAATTAATTAATATATATTGGCATTTTTGTCGCATTCCAATTGGAATTGCACCATGGAGATTCTTAGTTTCCTTGAACGTGTTCTATTCATTTTGATTTGATGCCTCTCGGGCCGATAACAGAACTATCGCTAACATTTGCTTGACGAGCCAACTTTGGTACAGTTTTGATAGTTGGAAATATTACACATTTCTTTTCAGAGGAGACAGTAGATCAGAAACCAGAGTTCAAAAGGCAGAAAAAATTCAGAAATTACAGTAATGGAGGAATGATCTTAAAATACTGATGATGATAAAAAACTCATAATGCTTTTTTCGAACGTGGCGTGCGGCGCATAAAACATGTAGTGCAGGCAAAAATCTTTAGGAAGCTTGAGTTTTTGAAGTTTGTTGATGCCTTAAGATATTATAGCACTTTTTGTCAAGGCTGTATTATTTGAAAATATGGTTGGACCATTGAAAGTTGCGATAGAAAATGAACAAGCAAACAAATCTAAGAACATATAAAGGATTGAAGTTCGTTAAAATCCAATAAGCGTTATCAAAGTGGCAGTTCAGTTTTCAAGTAACTTGCTTGGCACAGAGTGTGGCTAATGTTCAACTTGCAGTTTAGATACTGTCTAGGTTAAAAATGCAACCTGGATAATATAATTTTTAAGCAAGACTTAGAAAAAGATGATATGTTGAAAAGTGCAAAACGGTTTTTCATGAGGACGCTTTTTATGAGAAAGTTGTGCTTGGTTCTTGAGAAAGTCAAGAAAGTCTAGCAATGGAGCTTTAAGACTTAAGAAAGTCAATCAAAATAAACTCACACAAGAAAACATATCACATAAAAAAGAATGTTTGACCTTGAAACTACAATTTGTAAGAAAGGAATTTGCTACGGAAGTTCAAAAGAAGTTTTGATACTGAAAGTAGAAAATACCTAAGAAAGTTGGAGTGCTGGGCTAAAGAACTGAAATGCCCCGAGGCTTTGCCATGTCGGGAGTAAATAAAAAGTCAATTTTTGCTATCTCGAGCATCAACGGAACATGAAATTTTGATGAACATAGTTCCAGATATTCAAGTAACTACCTCGAATTTCCTTAATGTGATAAGAAGTAAAAGCTTGCTTGAAATAATTTCATTTGAGATAACTAGAGGCATTTGACAAATTTTAAAGCTAAGAAGATAACATAAATTTCACAAAATACAAAAATTAG
This sequence comes from Sanderia malayensis, assembly GCA_013076295.1. Lineage (NCBI taxonomy): Eukaryota > Metazoa > Cnidaria > Scyphozoa > Semaeostomeae > Pelagiidae > Sanderia > Sanderia malayensis. Next base: position 75,091 of record RQOL01000764.1, on the reverse strand, counting down.
TAAAAGTTTAATAGATATAAAACCCCGAGCACTAAAATTACTGTAGCTCAATGCCAAATTCCAAAGTTTTCTAAGTTATCCAGAACAATATTCCTAAAATGCTTAGGTGAAACTAAAAGCATTGCAAAAAGATCATAAACTTACCAATGAACGAAATTTTCCACGTCGCCTGATTGTCGCATTGGATGTCCCACAGAAATGGGCGTTTGCCGGCCTTTTTATACAGTTTTTGGCACAATAGTCTCAACCCGTAAACACACATTGCCAATTTCTGCCCATATATGGCGTTGTGGTTAAGACTATAGACCAAATATGAAAAGCAATTGTGTGCAATCTTCAGACTATTTTTCCAGTTTGGGTGTTTTCACTCTGAAGACTTCACATTACCTAATGTCTCAATCGTACAATTGAGACAATATTTGCAGTGTGTAACAGGATCTTTTTTAAGGAAATATAACTGGAAGGTCAATCCAAATATTTCTTGGTTAAAAGGTACAATTGGTCTATTGTTATTGTATTCCACGATAAAACAAGAGTACTAAGGACCTTGCTATGAACAGGTTAACTTCATAATGCAAAATTAAATCTTAAATACTTTATTTAAAATTAAGTGTTATCTTAAATAAAATATCTGATAGAATTGAGGATTTATTTTGAATACTTCCGTCTTGCTTTGTGATGGATAAAGAGACTCTTTTAAACTTTGCAAGGGGCAGTACAAATTATTCTGGCTTCCTGGATGGGCTTGAACAAAGGTAGAATAGAAGTTCAAATTGCACATCAAGAACTACATTGATTTCTTACAAGATATTCTCTAAAAAGACGGACTCAAGGTCCCTCTTAAACGCTTCATGAGAGTGCTTGGTGAAGTTTCTACTCACAACCCTTCTCGGCTCTGTACGCTAGAAATTTATTTTCCTTATGATTGCTACTATTTCATGGTCACTAAAAGGTGAACCGAGAACAATGGATGACTTGATATATTCAGGGTATTCATTAGATTGGTACTCAGGGTATTCATTCAAAGATATCATTCTGGGGGCACAAACCGCAGGCCCACATCAGCTGTATACCTGACAGAACCCTCAGCCTTCGTTATCGATATTGCTTGCTTGCTTGTTCTTTTTATAACATGTCTTGTTACAAGGAAAACTTTGCCGAGCTTACACGATAGTAACCCGCTTTTTGTCATAAAGTACTCTGTATTTGGTTTGCATGGTATTGCAAAATCTATAGAGACAACAAACATAAAAAATCAAAGAGGATAAAGATCAGAAATCAACAGTGTATGAATCTTTCTATCATCAGCAACAACCCATCCTCCTTCCACCAATGCCAGTAAAGCAAGGACTATCCAGAACTCAATTGTACACCTTTCACGTTGCACGCTAACATTAGAATTATAATACGGCGAGGACAAGTTTGATGGAAACTGGGCAAGTGAGTTGAGGCTTTTCTTAAATTAACCTATATATCTTCCAAATTCTTTTCCAATTGTTAAATTAACCTTGAAATCGAATAACTTATTATCACTATCAGTGGATTATATGCCAGAATTTTTATATCACCATATAATTTCAAAATTGATATAAAAGAAACATGCTTGGACAGTAAGACAAGTCTGATGGCAATAGGAAAAGTGAGATGAGGCTTTTGCTTAGTTATCCTATGTATCTAAATTCTTTTAAATTCTTTTCCAAGTATAAAGTTAACCTTGAAACCAAATACGTTAAAGTGCTAATGCAACGAATTTTGACATAACAATTTTTTTTATTTTAAATGAAAGCCAAAGATGTAGTGATCAGTTTGATGCAATTTTGATGTGCAGCTGGCAAGTATAAGTTACTTTAATTCCACCTTGAATCGGGCCACCTTTTGCGAAAGATATCGCAACGCTGTCACGTCACAGTGATGACCCAAAATATTTTCTCCAATGGAAGTCAACGGATTTTTGTCAAACGTCGTCTGGTTTTTTTAATAGCTCCACTCAGGGTAGGAATATTTGAGCTCCGGCTAAACCACTATAACAGCGAATCTTTTAGCCGTCGTTCTGAAAATAATTTGTGTCATTTTGTTTACAGTTAGAGACACAATTTAAGTTTGAAAATGGGTACCTCCGAAAAAATGTGACGTTATCCCGCGTCGCCATTGTTGCTTCGAGTTGCAGTGGAGCGACACATAGCCCTGATTTGGCTTATCCCAGGTCTTATTTTTGTAATAACTTAATTTTACTTAAAATTACAGACATTAAATTATTTTTAGAAACTTCAGAAATTAAAATTCCTTTGATATCAGCCCAAAAAGCTCAAATCTTCTGACATTTGTTTTGGTCGGCTCGGGCCTAAATATTCATTGCATTAGCACTTTAATATCATTATCAGTGATAGTGAGACAAAATTTTACATCAAAATTAAATCTCAATCAAATGTTATTTGAAAGGACAAAATGTTCAACATTTTGCCCTTTTAAATAAAATTTTGGATTTGGCAAACATCACTTCACTTTCTCAAATAAGAGACTCAAAAGACAGTGTTTAATAGAAGCAATGGATTTTACTTCGTGTATGAAGTGAATTTATGGAGTCTTGCTAAATTATCATACAACTCAGTTTTTGAAATGGGCCCATGTTCTGGTGGGGCAATTTTTCCTCAGTGCTGGGGCAGGAAGAGGGCCTGGTGGGACAACTGCCCAACCGGTACGTCTGTTATGATAACGTTTGGACTGGGTCGAGTCCACTATGACATCATAGTGAGAACTCCGCTTTTTTCTGCGTACTGAAACAGCAAATTTGACAATGGAGTGTGAACGAATGAACATGTCAATGGAGTGTTTTTTTTATCTTTACATTGACTAATTATTCATGGAGCTCGGTCCATTGAGACTTTTGCCAATGGTGTATTAACAAGCAACATAAAAGTTAAGTGAATCAGTGTAGTCAACACCTCCTCCGCAGTGGGAGGAAGTCGTTGAGGATGTACACAATTTTTAGTAAGCACTAGATGAGGTTTATTTTTTTGTTTTTTTGTCATATTACTGTTATATTACTATTATTACACCATTATGAATTTCAATTATGAAAATATTTTATTAGGCCTCCTAATTTAGTCTCAACTATTTTGGATCCTTAACAGGTAAATTTCGTTTCTTATTGTTTGAATTCTCGTTTCTTAGTTATCCCGATGGGCCTTTGCTGCTGGCACCAAAGAAAAGGCAGAAATTATCGAAGTTGAGATGGTAAGAGCTAACTCATTGCCTTTATCATCTCTTAGAGATTCGTTGTCGTCTCTTTATCTGCATTCACGGTCTGTTAATCGATTTATTTGCAATGACGTCATTGATAATATAAAGAGAGTCCAAAATTTGTTAACTTTGTTAATTTAAAGGGGTTGGCGCTACTATGAAACAGTTGAACAATGTTAATCACTGTTTGCGGCACTTCCAAGACCCAAACTTTTGAACCATTTGTCCCAGAGAGCTAAAGGTTGTCTTAAAGTAATCAGGAGGTGCTAATTAATAGGATTCCACGTTTTGTCAATTAAATGAATTAGCAGTATACAAATACTATGGATGCCTCTAAAACTTCTAAACACGACACCGTAAATAAGCGAGACTGATTAGCCTTGTTGGTAAGGCGTCGGTGTGGCAGGCCGAAGGTCGCCGGCTCAAATTCTTCATCAGCCACATAACGTTGTCAATATGTGGGTGAGAAACCAGCTTGTTGTCCTTTAAGGTGAGAGCACAACTTTCGGGCAAACAGATGCATATTTCCCCTATTAAGCGCCCGGACGCTTATTGAACAATTTGCAAAATAGGGTGGGCTGGTTAGAGGGAGGCGCTTATTAGAAGGAAGCCCTTAAAAGAGGGAGGCGCTTATTTCACAGTCCTGAAATTCTAAAATCAAAAAACCTCAAAAACAAATGAATAATTTTATATAGTTCCGAATGTTGTTCAATATCAAGCAGTCAAGATTAACTTCAACTGCTGATTTTGACTGCATTGCATTTTCCAAACGCTCACGACTGGATTAAAGTGTTTTGCCAGCCGTAAAGCGTTTCTACATTATTATTTGAACCAAACAGTGAAAACGCAAGGAAGAATTCTATCAACAGCCCTGAGCGGTTGAAAGAAGGTGGCGCTTATTTCACAATTTTTGATTTTAGAATTCTTTTAACCGCCCTGGGCTCTTAAAAGAGAGTGGGCGCTAATAAGAGAAAATACCGTACCCTTTTTACAGATTCCCCCTTTTACAGATTTTCTTTTTACAGGTTCCCCTTTTTACAGATTTGAAAATGGAAGAATATGAAGTCATACGACACCGTGTGACATCATATTTCCCCTTTTCTGTGTTCCCCTTTTCCCCTTCCCTGATTCCCCGTTCTCCCTTTTACAGATAGCCATATGCTTGAAACCGTAAGATATTGAACACAGAAAGAACAAGAATCACTCAAGCTTAACTGGGATATATAGTAACAAAAATAAGTGGCTATAGCGTCACACTAAAGCTGAAAGTGTCTGTTTTTAACATGTTAGGTTAATACAAAGTTTCTCTCATTTTTTTAAACCCTTCTACGACGTCTTCGTCTTCTGCGTCGACGACTGCTTTGGCTATTTTGAGCCATACTTATTATCACATCTTCGTCATTCTCAATCAATTCAGTTCGGTCATCCTCTAGTTTCAGTTCAGACGGTTCAGATTCTTTCGTTTCGTCGTGGAGCTCATTCGCCGACGGTTTATTATCATCCACAGAATCTACGACCTCTCGAGCAGCCTCGGTATGATATTCCACTGTAGTACCTGCTTGATCTTTTACCTCTGAGCTTGAAAGCTCGTCATCTTGTTTAGCCACTGCGATAAGCGGAATAAATAATCTTCAGTGTCAATACGATTATTCATGAGTTGTTGAATAAAATTTTTCGCTTTATTTATTATTGCTACCTCTGTGTGCAGCAAATAAATCGAAATATTCTCACCTTTAGGCGTCACAAATACGAAGCAAAGCAACCCAACAATGAAACTTGAGGCTAAAATATGGGCTTTCGTTTTATTGCAGTAAACTTAGAAGCTGTAAAAGAAAGCATTATGACTTTAATCCTTCATGAAAGACATTGACCACACTTCGTTGAAGGCAATATTAAATAATATCGGTGCACAGCAGTTTAATTAGGCAAAATATGAGAAAGTTGTCTATTTGGCAGTTACCTTCTGTGTGCTGCTAAGAAGTTCTTTTTTGTTGTGATGTGCTGTGCAAAAGCAGGTTTGCTTCTTCCTATTTTGTACTGACAGTTTCAATGGGATTCTTCAAGGATCCCCAATGAGCAATAATGAATGGTTAATTCGCAATATCATTAATACCTTTTTATAAAGTAGTTTTAAATGGGTTTTCTTTACATTTGTCAGTGATGCAGCAATTGGTTGCAAACTGAGACCACTTTATTGATTGAATTTGCCATCTGAATTTTGAATCCTTGACGATGAAGAAGTCAAGACCGTGCATATCCTTGGAATGCCATTAGGTCAACACTAAGGAATCTATTATACTTGTTTGCTTCTTTGTGGTTTTGAAACAGAGAGAAAAACCAACAAGTGTTAATATATGATACATTGAACTGGCAATAACAATGCAGCTTTTTTGCGAAATGAAAGTATTTCACAACGCAAAAGCCAATGTTTGCTTTGTATCCGAGGTTAATTAGTGTTAATTAGTCAAACACGAAAGAAGAAGAAAATATTGTTCTGTTCGCTTGTAGGTTGTTTTCCAACAGTGAAAACAAATAAATAAACAAACAAAGAAATAAGTAAATAAATAAATAAACAAACAAATAAATTAGCTACTACAGTCAAATTCCAACTCTATGGGGGAATCCAAATTTTTTCGAATTACAGAAAGTTCGAATTATACGAGTTTTCATGTAAGTGCCATATTTTACCCCCTTGTTACCACCATATCTCCCATTTATGGCCATAAACTATATTTTTATGACCATTTTTATGGACTAAAGGAATTTTAAAGAAGCAAAACAGTTTATTAATTACTAGCCCTGGTACCCGTCGATGCCGGGTTGAGATTTCGGCGACTCAAGTCGTATTTGACATTCTTCCTCTGGTTCTAAGCCCTGGTACCCGTCGATGCCGGGTTGAGATTTCGGTGAATGTTCTGCGAATGTTCGGCGAATGGCGAACTGTGTACTTTGAATTAATATCAGATTTTAATTAACTTTTTTGAAGTGTGTCCTTCGAATTGAATCAAGAAACATGTATCCCACAACCACACAGATACAGACTGGTGATTTATTTGACGTCACAATAGATCTGAGAAATCGAAAATTCCGTCACATTTTATTTCAACTACCCGTTATTTTTCTTGTTTTACTTTTTTAATTCTAAACATCTTCTAAAATATTTTTAGCTCAGGAAATTCCCAGATAAATTCCGGTTAAATAGATACCTTTCATTTTGCGATCTGTAGAGTGGTTCTTGAGTTATAAGCGGACATAGCCACAAACATACATACATACATACATACAAACAGTTCTGTTTTTTATATATAGATTATAAAAGAACATATATGAGAACATATAACACAACATATATGAATTAAGTCACAACGCAGAAAATTTTTTTGCAAAGCGTCCATTACTGCCTTTGTCTAAGTGTCCCACAACTTTGTCATCTTTTAACACACCCACGGCATATTAATCCCTTGGGTTCTGCGGTTTTCTTTTAGCTCTAAAGCCTCATTAATTGCAGGTCTTCATACACTTTGGTACACGTGATAACTATTTATGAGATAGAATGCTCCAATTTTTTGAAACAATAACCGGCAGTTCAGCATCGAAAGGAACTAAAATTTCGTTTATTGGCCTTAATACCTCCTCTGCATTTTCAACGAGCTTGACAGGTTTGGGTACTTTAATTATTGCCATTGATAAAGTTCTACTGATCGGATCTGACTTCTAGAAAATGCCACGCTTAAACTGGGGCGCAAAAATTACTTGTTTGCTTCTTGGTAGATTTGAAACAGAGAGAAAAGAAACTGACAAGTATTAATATATGATAAATTGAACTGGCAACAAAAATGCAGCTTTTTTTCGAATGAATTTTTCAAATCGAATGAATATCCTATTGGCAGCTTTGAAGGTGTTTAATGCACCGAAGTATACAAGGGAAGGCTGAAGGGGATAACTTAAAGCAATGAGCCCTGTGGACTGACAGCAGAAGCAGAGAATGCAGTTGTTGCTCAAATATAACATGTTTGATATTGTAAAATATCACTAAATTTTATCGTCATCAAAAGAAGGGGAAAGAGGTAATTGGGCCGTGAGTTGAAAAACCATTACCGCTATAGACTATCTTATATCCTTTCTCTATGCTTATATCATACCTCTAGCCAAGAATCAATGATCTCGTATCGGTGCTTGGCCTCTTTGCCAGTAAGTCAGAGCCTGTGATTGGAGTAGCGGGAAATTTGATGTCTCCGGCAGTCAGAATTGCATGTACATTGTGAAGGCTAAAAAAATGTATAGTTTACGTAAGTGTTAGAAAAGAGAAGGGAGGCCTAGGTGAAGTGATGTTTGGGTAGAAAAGTGTGATCGGCAAGATTATACAAAGCCGTGAAATTAATGTCGCAGCACAGGTGATAAATTAGGAGAATCATTGTGTATAATGATTGTGGCCATCACAAAGAAGATAAATTAGATACGCAGGCACTGATTAAATTTTCTTACAACATTACCTTGGGATTTTACCACCTGGGGATTTTACTCCCTTCCTCTCTTTTGGACTGAAATACCTGAATACCAACATCATATGGTTTGATGCCATGCCTGCCCACAACGAAATGCAGCAAAAATATCGAGCAATGGAAGCCGATACATGTGCAACAGACAACAGACATGAATTCTTATGCACAGGTCACCAATATACACTTTAGACCCGTTTAGTACAGAGATCCTCGCCTATTGGTCTTATGCAGTATGCATATTTCAAGGTGGGTGCATTTGTGCAGACTAGAAGTCTTGTCAAGCCAAGCCTAGGCTTGACAAGGCTTGTTGTAGAGATAGTCAAAAACAGATCTTGTCTACGTCTTGCTTTCAATTGCCAATCTGTAGCGTTTAGGGTATATACGCTGGGGTTCTTTTGTAGCGTGTAGAGAGTGCTTCGGCCCGAAGGCCTAGGCCAGAAATATAAAACTGCCTTGATAACTTTAGAGATCTTTCTTGTATCGAATCAACAGTAAAACTAAACTTATCTAACACAGAACATGAATTATAACACTGTTAACGCGCAAGAAGATATTTACACGGATACAGAATACATGTGGCACAACGCGGTGTCGCCAGCTCCAATTACAACTGGCCATTGACGATTACCGACAAGAGCATATTGGTTACCAGAGGCATCACCGTAAATGGGTTTTTCTAATCGCTGGACCCCACAACTCGACGACTCTCGGACGCACGACTGTACAACCTACGGAAATACGACACATGTCTTTAAAATTGCCAAATTTGCATTATTTTCACTGTAATTATTTGGAAAGCTTCAATCAAAAGATGCCCCAAGGCAATGATAGCCAATCATTTTTCAATAATAATGAAAATAAAGAAGATCTGATTAAGCTAGCTACGGCGTTCTTCAAGAGTGATCATGGGCGGCAACTTCTTCAAAGATGCCAATGAAAATAATATGCAGAAACCAAGCGTTCAGGATTACCAAGAATTACCAAGTGTGAAAAAAATGGAAACAAGTAACCATGAAGAGGCGGATACTAAAATGATTTTGCACGCAGCCTCAAGGGATACTCCAATAGTTGTTGTGTCGAAAGATACAGATGTTTTGCGCTTCCAACAAATTCCATGAAAACATGCGACCAAGAACAGCCTTGGTTCATGTGTATAGACAGGCATAAGTTGGTCGATATTGGAAAAGTAGCTAGCTAACTATCTAGAAATTGATATTTGCAACATTCTTCCACAAATGCATGCAATAACAGGTTCGGACACAACATCCTACATGTTTAAAATTGGAAAAATAAGCGTCATGAAAAAGTATTGAAAGATGAAACTTGATGTGAACTGATTCAAAGCTTTGGGTCCGAAGAATATGTAGCTGATGCTACATATAATGATGTCGAAAGGTTCGTGCAGACCATAATGTACTCTGGCATGGCAAAGGAATCCTATCTACAGACAAGAATTCGATTGCATCAAAGCTTGAAAACGAAATCTTCAGCTGCGATTCCACCAGACCCGAAATCACTGAGCGAAGACATCAAACACGCAAACTTGCACAGTTATGTGTGGTTGCGCAGTTTAAATGCAAATGTAAGACGTATTGATCAACAAATGTGTGGCTGGACCTATAATGAACAGCTAAGCAGATTCACTCCTATCTGGTTTAAAAGGAACCAGTTGCCTCGTCCCTCATCCGATCAAGTCGGTAGAAAAAGAAAGTCACAAATGACGAAAATGACGCTGACAGAGAGTCAGACAATGAAGTGGAAGTTCCCCCACCAACAAAGCGACAAAAAAGACGCCTCGACGACCTGATGCCACATCATTCCAAAATTATTTTGCTGACTCAGAAGTGAGCATAGTTTTGGGGCCCGTTGAATATGATTCTGAGTGGAATGAAGATTTCACGACTTCTGAGGAATAAAAAAGTGACTCCTCAGGTAACGATTTTATACCTTAAACTAATTTTTCACAAGAAAACAGTGTTGTTTTCCTTAAAATCAACAAATCGTTGTTCCGTTTTATGTTTCATATAACTTTAACCAGTTTGGGATTACTTATGTGGAAAAATGTTTCGATGACGTCATCATCAAAAATGCTGACATGCCAAAATTAATTAAATTATATATCAAATTATCGTTCTTTATGCAAGGAGCACGAAACCGATAATATTTTTTAAATTGAGGGAATATGAAAGAAGTTATTGCTGATTCAAGGTTAATTTTGTACTAATTATGACGTCTGTACTAATCAACCACGTGAAAACTGGGCGTTTCCCAAAAATCACCTGGCAGTTTCTGATAGTCCAAGACCTCCTTAACACTTATCAAGAATAAAAACAAACGTTAGGCAGGATGTGAGGTGTTTTTAGTATATGCCCTGTCAAGAAAGACAAAAAAGATATTTGCGATCATGACATAAAAAACATTGATCAATCTCAACCAACCTGCGACATTGAAAAGGTTCTTACCTCATTGGACACAACGTCAAGAATTGAGGCGGCAATGCAGGAATAGAATCCAAAACTCCAAGAAATAATGAATTTCCATGAAACTGAAGTACACAGGAGAGTAAGCGTTGTTAAAACGGCACAATGGTTTGACAGTGAATACCAGAACCTTCGTAGAGAACAACGAAAGACAGAGAAGGCATTTCGAATGACCTATCCAGCTTCATCCAGAGAGAAACTCATTAAACTAAGATTGGAGATAACAAAACCAGTTAAATTAAAAGTACCCCACTTGTACAAGAACAAAATCAATAATTTCAATAGTTAATTTAAAGCATATACGAAGTTCGTTTGACTCACCTGATTATGATGAAAATGTTAATTTGGGCGAAGTCTCCAAATCATCTAATGTTTTAGAGAAATTTCATTTATTTACAGAAGAGGAGCTAAAACAAGTAATAATCTCCGATAAGGTAAATTGTTCTCCACACGACACATTGCTAAGAGACTCCCTTGAAAGAAACATGGACACTCTACTGTCCTACTGGGTACATTTAGTGAATCTCTAGCTAGATTCGGGATTCTTTGATGGTTTGAAATCGGCAATTATCGTTCCTCTGCTGAAAGAACTAAATAAAACATTAGATCCAAACGAATGCAAAAGCTATAGACCTATTTCTAACTTACCCTTTTTGAGCAAGTTGATATAGAGATGTGTAGCAAAGAGACTCGAGGTATACATGAAGGAGAACGGTTTACCCTTACCTTGTCAATATAAATACAAGAAAAACCATTCCACCGAATTTTTACTAGTATACACAGTTGATAATATTACTATGGCATTTGACAATAAGTCAAATGCTTTAGCAACTACCACAGGTATTTTTATCGAGACACCATCATTAGGGTATTATTAGTTTATACTTCTGCTTTAAGCACTGGCAGTTCTAATAGCCGAATTTACATCCCAAGGAAGCGGGTCAAAACCGTTGACCAAGGGTCCCTTGTGTTCATTGTCTTTTAGTACTCAAGTACTTTTCTTAATATCCTGGCTTTTTCTAATAATATCGTCTTCTGTAAGAGTGCTGTATCCACCGTGATATCAAGTTTTTCTAGCCATTCATCCAGGTTCTTCGCTATACTTCCGAGTGCACCAACAATCACAGGTACAACTATCGCGCTTCTCGTGTTCCACAACTTCTTTATTTCCCTTTTCAAATCTTGATATTTCTCCACTTTCTCGTTTCCTTTGTCACTAATCCTGCTATCACCTGGCACCGCAATGTCAATGATGATGCATTTTCTTTCACCTTTTATCACAACAACTATGTCCGGTCTTCTTGCTTCAATTAAATGATCGCACTGAATATTCATGTCCCATAGTAGCTTTACCCTGTCATTTTCAACTGCACCCTCCGGGGCATGCTCATACCATTTTTCCGTCTTTTCTAGATTAGGCCCTAATTTATGAAAATTTTCCAAGACCACACTTGCCTGAATGCTGTCAGGTTTCCTGGAAAGAATTTTCTGCAGCCATACGCTGGATAACTTGCGTGCCGCAGGCAAGCACGTAGTGACTTTAGATTATTGCCCACAACAGCTGGGGGTCTGGGGGCGCTGTTGTAAGCCCCCAAACGGATCCAGGGCAATGCCCTGACAGGGGTCCAGGGTGCGGAGCCCCCAGAAGCTCATGAGATTTTGCCATTTCTAAGGTCATAAAATGGCTTAGGACCCTCAAAATTCTCTATCTGCACAGTAATATGAAATAGTCATGGGAATGGTATTAGATAAAAATTTTTTCCAAGTACTGATCAAACGTCCAACGTCTGCGGAAAGTGGCATTGCTACCACTTTCCTGGTGAACCCCCAAAACCCCATCCACACTTTTTAATTTCCAAGACCACATTTTGGATTCCAAGACCACAAAATGTGGGAAAAACCACACTAAATTAGGCCCTGTTCTAGATTGTATTTCTTGCATAAATGCCAATGCACAATCCTCGCAACGTTGTCGTGCCTTCGTTTATATTCTTTCTGTGCCAACCTCTTGCACTCACTGACAATGTGATGTACAGTTTCGCCCTTCTCTTCACACATCCCACATAGTGGTGATTCTGCTGATTTGTTAATATGATATTTAACATAGTTTGTTTGGAGAGCCTGTTCTTGCGCTGCACACAACAGTGACTCTGTTTGTATCTTAAGATCAGCTTTTCTCAACCATTTCCATGTCTTCTTTTCATCTGTTGATTCTGGCATTTCTCTAACAAACTGTCCGTACATCATTTTTTCCTTCCATTTTTGTTCCTTTGCATTCATCCATTTCCTTTTGAACTCATCCTTACTGACAACATTTTCAGTGTCCATCACATTAGCAAGTCTAACACCTCGAATCAATGACTCAACGGAATTCCGGACATACCATCCCAAATTATTCTCCTCACTTCGAACGCAACTAACCACCTCGCAACTAATGAGTCCACGCCCTCCCTTCTCTCTAGTCAAATACAACCTGTCTGTATCACTCATAGGGTGAAGTGCACCGTGCATTGTCATAATTTTTCTGGATTTCCTATCTATGTCCTTTAACGCATTTGCTGTCCATTTCAAGATACCTGCTCCATACCTCAAGACTGATACAGCCCATGTGTTAATTGCTAAGATCTTATTCTTACCATTCAATTTTGATTTCAAAACCAATCTTAACCTCCTTTTGTATTCGCCTGCAAACTTGTCTTTCATGTTTTTTCTTTGATCTTATCCATTTCTGCAATACCAAGGTATTTGTATCCACTTTCATCGATTTCTTTCATGATTTTCCCATTCGGAAGTGCAATACCATTTTGCTTCGCAATTTTCCCTCTCTTCAATACCAACACACCACACTTGTTTAATCCGAATTGCACCCCAATGTCCTCGCTGAAAAGATGCAAAGTTTGTAACTAGTGAATCTATTTCGTCTTGATTGCTTGCGCCAGAATAGAATTATTAATAGAGTATTATTATTATTATTATTTCATTAATTATTATTATCATAATATTATTATTATTATTTATTATTATTATTATTCTTATTATTATTATTATTATTATTTATTATTATTATTATTATTATTATTATCATTATTATTAATATTATTATTATTATTATTTTATTATTATTATTTTATTTTATTAATTATATTATTTATTATTATATTTTTATTTTATTATTATTATTATTATTATTTATTATATTATTATTAATATTATTATTATTTATTATTATTATTATTTTTTATTATTATTTTTATTATCAATTATTATTATTTATTTTATTATTATTATTATTATTTTTTATATATTATTATTATTATTATTATTATTATTATTATTATTATTTTTATTATCATTATTGTTATTGTTATTATTATTATTATTTTTATTATTATTATTATTATTATTATTATTATTATTATTGTTATTGTTATTATTATTATTATATTATTATTATTATTATTATTATTATTATTTGTTATTGTTATTATTATTATTATTATTGTTATTATTATTGTTTATTATTATTATTATCATTATTATTATCATTATATTATTATTGTTATTATTATTGTTATTATTATTTTATTATATTATTATTATTGTTATTATTATTATTATTCTCTTATTATTATTATTATTATTATTATTATTATTATTATTATTATTATTATTATTTATTTTTTATTAATTTATCATTATTATTATATATTATTATTATTATTTATTATTTTTTATTATTATTATTATTATTATTATTATTATTTATTTATTATTATTATTATTATTATTATTTATTATTATTAATTTATTATTATCATTATTGTTATTGTATTATTATTATCATTATTGTTATTGTCATTATTATTATTATTTTGTTATTATATATTATTATTATTTTATTATTGTTATTGTTATTATTATTATTATTATTAAATTTGTTAGCTTTTCTCCAGAAGAAGAATCTGAATCTTATGCTCGAAAAGCAAAAAATTACAAATAGATAAACAGCTGAATAATAAACAGCTGAAAGCGTGATAAAATCAAAGTTTGAAGAATTAATAAAAATTACACAATTAAAATTCAAAAAAAGTTTCTTTGAAATTACAAAAACGACTTTATAATAGTAAGAAAGATAACATTGTGTCATGTATTGACAAAAATCGTAGAGTTAACAAAGGGTAGGTAAAAGTTACGTTATTCTTCACCTTTGATATATTCCATAAAATCCTCGTGCTTGAAAGTAAAGCCCACAATATTTTGGAAAATACTTGGGCGGTGATGGAATCATCTCGGACGCAACTCGAATAACAACTTCCATGCCTTCAATGCCATGCTGCAATTGATGACAGTGCATAAACAAATTCCAGGATTATCAGTCCGAATGCGGACAACAACATACCCTCCAAATGGTAGCAGCACAGAATCTTGGCTGGGCGGATTTTTTAAATTAAATGTTTTTGCAACTTGCTCATAATTGATCCATCTTGTTTTGCGGCACAATTGGTCTTCGCAAACCAAATCACGATTATTTCGCAGTAGGTCACCAGTAATTGGATCCGCTTCTGGAAAGCCGGTTTTTAAACAACAAAGTCGTGACCATGAAGGTGAATTGTGTGATGGTGTCCATGCTGCTTTTTGTCTGCCAATGTTTGTGAAAACCAATTGGATGGTTTTGTTGAAAGGCAAATCTGAGAAGAGGACAATGAATTTATAATACATGATGAAAATGTCAACATGCAAGACATTGGCAAACATGTTTCGATTTTTTAACATTTTACAAAGCACAAAAGTATCCCATAGCTGCCTTATTTCGTCCGATAATTTTGTTCATTAACCTGTTAATAATCTTATGCAAAGATATCCATAATTTTCCAATTGAAAGAAAAAGATTTTTCTTTCAATTGGAAAATTCAATTCAATTCAATTCAATTGAAAGAAAAAGATTTTTCCAACTGCCAGAAAAAGATATCCATAATTTTCCAATTGAAAGATGTTGGCAGTGGAAACATCTGCAATTTTAGACGTAACTCAGGAAAGAAATGTACATCTCATTTTCAGGTATGAGATGTAGAGCTCGAAAGATCTGACACATATTTTGATACAGGCAATGTCACAGACATTCGTAAATTGTGTCAGGGATGAAAGGGCTGTTTCTAAAAGAAGGAACGTCCAAAATATGACCAAGGAACAATAGGGGAACAACAAAGAAACCCATCAAAGAATATATCGGTTCAAGAACAACAACAAAGGCATACTGCAGTTTTGATTTTGCAACTTCTGCGAATTTGCGATGAAAGTAAAATTATTCTGAACTTCATAATTGCTTAATTCTTAATTGCTCTCCGGTCGTTCCCCTGTCGTTGTTCGAGTACGATGTTTTAGTAATAGCCGAGAGAAAGTTACGCACAACAAAATGCTCGTACCAACAATATGTGTACAACGGCATACTTTGTCTTTACACTTTCGCGGGGTACATTTCTCTTCCAACGGAAGATCTGAATACAAATGATTCTGTGGCATTGTAAACCTGTATCCATTCACGGCTGTTACAATAGGAAATGCAAAGGAGAAGAATAGTTCCTTGTCAACATTTTGAACTTTCTTGGCAAATTCCACAGCACGTCCGACACTTTCCATATCCATAGCTGCAAGACATGATATTGACGGAGTTGGTAAATTTGAAGATCGACAATTATAAATCACGCACTGTTGTTTTTTGCTACACTTTGCTGGTGATGACAATGGTTCCTCGTAACCAGCTCCATCGTAGTGCAAAACTGCCAGAACCTCACCTTGATCGTCAAGGGTTTTTGATCTTATCCAATAATTATCTTTCGGTTGGTTGGCGAGAACTTCTACTTTCACTCGCTCACCTGGGTTCAAATAAAGAGCGCGAACTGCTCTCGGTTTCACGTCTGTTATGTCGAGAGCAGTGAGCAGAAATTCATGCTGATCTATAGAAATCGCAAATGTGTATTCGATACCTGGGTTTATAATGTAAAAACCAAACCTACTGCCTTCTCTGACAGTAAACCAGGAAATTGGTGCTTTGTTATTTTCAAATCTACCCCTTCCGTTGATTAGAGCGCTTGTGTACATCATAGATGACAAACGAATTCCATCAATTGCTCTCCAAGTCCGAGGATTAGTCATATTCATGTGCTCAAAACTGTATGTGTACATCCCAGGTCCCGCAAACATGTACTTGTTAGTCTTGCGGTAAGGATTTGTCGTCATGTATTCGCTAAATGGAATATGCAACCAATGATTGACAAGAAAAGGAAAAAATGGAATTTCTGGTGCCTCTTCGTGAACAATAAAAAGTCCAAATGCGCCGTCAGCTCGCAGACCACCAAAATGGCCATGGTACCAGAGTATTCCCGATGGATAAGCTTTAAATCTGCAAGAAAATGTTCTAATTTATAAGCTAAGGGGGTTATATCATGCATCGAACCAATACAAAAACACAAGCTTTCAGGAGGAAAAAGGATAAAATTTGATACACTTGACAATTATTTTTACTTTGATGGTTTGAAACAGGTCGGCACATTGAGATTTGAAAGACGTGTGATGAGTTTGCAGCTGTGGGAGAGGAGTTACAAAATTTCTCCCCACGGAAATCCCTATTACGTTTGAAAATATATTCGAATCTAGACTCAGCGAAGAGCGTTTTATTGATTTAAAAAATAACAAGATAACTGAATTTCGATATGCTATCTATGCTAAATAAATCGTGTTTGATGATGTAGCTAAATATGTTTATCTTATAATCATGGGCAGGTATTATATCATGTCAGTCTTTTTTTAGAATTCTGCAATCGAGGGGCAATTGAGTGTCGAGAGCATGCGCTACTGTGCAATTAAGATGAGTAACGAAAAGCAAACAATTGATCACTGAGATACCTGTAGACGAATGTTGATCCTGGGACAATAGGACACTGAGTGATGTATCCAACTCCATCCATCCATGGGGTGTTATGCAAATGGAAACCATGCCAATGCATAGTAATGCTGCTGTGAAGCATTTGGTTCTTGACGGTTACCTCCACCTAAAATGTATTATTCATAAAATTAAAGCTTATTGGATATAAACTTTAATTTTCTATTTAATCCTGGCAGATCTGGGTAAGGGCCAAGAAATCTGGCAAATTTGTGACCGGTCCGATTGAGCTTCGATCTTATAAATCCATAGAGAAAAGCTCACAAATGTTCCAAATATATTTCCAACAGCTCGTTCACGTCAATATAACTTTGTTCGTTGAGTTTAGAATCGATAAAATTTTTAAATTTTTTATCCATATTTTGCCATTTTGCCATTTGTTGATCAACTTTAGGACTGGAATCTACCTACAATGACATCATAGTGGCAACACCCTTTTTTCTCGCACTGAAGCAACAAGTTTGACATTCATTCTCTCTCATACGATGGGCTGGATATTTGTATTTCTTTTGCTTTGATTAATGTTATCTGAAGAAATTGGGCTTTGAGCATACCGGCCCGAATTGCTTGAATAGGAATAAGCTTTCACGGTCGGTGATACCGATTTGCTTTGCAAATTTCGGCCGATACACCTGGCAGTAATAACCGGACTGGTTAAACTATAGACTAATGACTGAAATCATAATTTAAACTCAAACAAACAATAAAAGAGGACAGGGTGGGTGGGAGAAGTCAATCCTTGTTCTATGCGCTAGGCCTTAGAATGATTGTTGCATCTGAACTTGGCACGAACATGCCTTGAATATTGCCAAAGAGATGACCGCCGTCAATCTATCTGCTGGGCTCGGTAACCACACTCTTATGGGATCATGTTGATGGACATGCACACGAGGTTATTTCGCAATTGCAATTTCTATCGCCCATTAACTGTTTTCAAATTACATTTAAGAACTATTTAATGTTATTTCAAGAAATTGGGCGTTGAGCATACCGGCCCGATTTTCTTGAACAGGAATAAGCTTTTACGGTCCGTGATACCGATTTGCTGTGCAAATTTCGGCCCACAGAACACGAAGTGTGACCCCACCGAACGTATTGCTTTTATTATTATTGCCGTTGCTATTCTTAAGTTCCTCTGTCAGGACTTAAAACCATTCCAAATAAGGTATTCCTGGGGACTAGGTGAAAGTGTCTTCTCCTCGCCCTCCAAACAAAAATGGCAGGAACAAATCGCTAAGTTAAATGCAAATAAAAAAAATCATAACGAAGGTCACCCGCCGCCAACTTCGGCGAGTCGGCGGCGGCCTCCTAAAGAAACTAAAAACCAAAAGGCCGCAGGCATAAGGCCAAACGAACCCAAAGAGTGGCATGTTGAAGCAAGCAGTTGGTATTAAGCCACCAACCACAGCCCGCATAACTTCAGCTGGTATTAAGCCACCAACCACAGTTTCGATTTATTAATCTTCATCAGTATAACACCTTAAGATATTTTATGAACTTAGGAAATTAGGCTCTCGTATTGTCGTGATGAGGTAAAAGTGTATCAAAATTCTATGCGTAACATGGTTTAGGATTAAAACTGAAGTTGTAAAAGGTCAAGACAGCTACGTGAAAAATTTTTACATGTTTCAAAATCTTAAAACATTCTCTTTTATTTTAAATGAGAGATAATTTGCGTGTCTTTTAGTGAAAAAATTATAATATTTGCGTTTTAATTATTCAACTTCGATAAATTGTTGTGAACACTTTGTAGCTTGGCTGGGTAAGCAGGTATAGTCAAGAGAACACAAGATGTTGCTTGCTCGAGATCAATCATTCAACTAAAATACTATTATAATTTCACACAAGTTAAAACAATCATAATATGACACATCAATCAATAGTGACAGCAACAACGGATATAATATAGACAAACGACACGATCACAAGTACATCACAGGAAAACAATATAACTAACACGAACATGATTCTACTTCTAATATATTAACACAGACATGACACAATTTATACTGACGCAATCTTAACATTATAATTTTTATGGGACCTTTTCGCAGTTTTCTTTTAATAATATTATTGTAAAACAATCTTCTATATATATAAAACAGAACTGTTTGTATGTATGTATGTATGTATGTCTGTATTTATGTATGTTTGTGGCTATGTCCGCTTATAACTCAAGAACCACTCCACAGATCGCAAAATGAAAGGTATCTATGTAACCGGAATTTATCTGGGAGTGTCCTCAGCGAAAAATGTTTTATAAAACGTTTAGAATTAAAAGAGTAAAACCAGAAAAGTAACAGGTAGTTGAAATAAAATGTGACGGAATTTTCGAATTCTCAGATCTATTGTGACGTCATATAAATCACCAGTCTGTATCTGTGTGGTTGTGGGATACATAAAATCAATAAAGTGACATACGGCAATAGTAATTTAATAATACGGAACAATACGGAATGTTGTTTATTCAGAAGCATTGGAAAACTGAGAGTGAAATTATTTGTGATTTACTACATTTGACTGATTTTTAGTAGTTTTGTCTGTGATTAGGTTATTTATGATTAAGGTTTAAATTGTCAGTCAAGTATCTACTTAAGTAAAGGCCATTCGCCGAAATCTCAACCCGGCATCGACGGGTACCAAGGGCTAGTATGATATAGTTTAAATTATATTTTCATTTGAAAATTTATGAAATTCTGAGTATATTTCTGATAAAGAAATTCGCTATTGAAACCCGTTTGGTAGTTTTATATTGTCATGTAAATTTTCTTGCTCAGGCCTAGGGCCACTTCTAGACGCCAATGCCTGTGACACAATGATGCGATCTGAGTAGTTATGTATTGTGAGTATTTTGATAGAATGCGTTCTCACTTGATACTTACTTGATGTTCATACTTCACAAAAGTGCCTTTGACTTCGATACAATATTTACAGTCAAGAATATTGCAAATTGGGCTGCTTTAAGGCAGGAGTTGTATATTGGGTTGTGGGTCCGAGGGTGATAGTGTCGTGGGGTCCAGCGATTAGAACTACCCCAATAAAAACAGCCCCTTCTCTAATGAACGTAGCCATTAGAGTGAGACAAAGGTAAGCCTCACACGTGAATCTTGGCGTTATTAACAAAACACGAACAGCCGTTGTATATTGTCGAGATTAAATGCCAATATGATAAAAAATAGTTAACTATAGTAGTACATAATCATTAAATGAAACAATGCCTATGGAAGAAAATAAAATACTGCCTAATTTTACAGGCAGTAAACTAAACAGGCACGGTCGCTATAAATCACAGAGGTATCTCATATTTCAAACAAGACAAGTGCGGTAATGGAAATCGGATTACTGGGGTATCACGGTATTGACATAGCATCCTATATGCTATCCGAAACTAACAGGAGTAGAAATAACAACTTCAAAGCATTTCATATAAATGCAGAGAAAAGACAATTCTGCTCTTTTAGCCTTCGTCCATCAAATACAGCACGAAAATGTGAATATATAACAAAATAACAATAGTTAAAACAACAAAACATGGAAACCCCATCAACATCATCATTGTCATAATTATTATCATCATCGTCGTAAGGATAGTGTACTTTTCAATAAAATCCCTAGACTGCGCAACACAGCTGACACTGCGCAGTTAGAATGAGTTTTTGAGAGCAAGAGAGTTTTCAAGGGGATGCAAATTGGTTTCAGTTATCCAGGGTTCCAGTTATCTCGGGCTCGAATTATCAGGACTTTACTGTATATATTAAATATGAATATTATTTCTTTAGTCGCATATTTCTTTTATCTTTTATCAAGTAAGAACCCATTCTACCAAAATGGTCACAATACACAACTATACTCAGATGACGCCATTGTATCACCATATCTATGTGATAGTCATCACTAAACAGACAGGGTTCTCCGCCTCAGGAGCCTAATTCCATGACTTAGAGTTTTGACCTGGAGATTTTGATGAAATGCCTTCTTGAGGTAGGATATATTAAAACATTGCGTAAAAATAAGCATGGATCGGTTTGAAAAAGTGTCTTTCTAATAAAATTCTAATCTTCTGTGAAGTATTCGAGATAATATAAAATAAACTATAGACTCACCAAACACTTTTACGCAAGATATCTTTTGAGCTGAATATTATACGGTAAAACTGTGAATTTTCTAAATATTATTATTCCAAAACTTTATATAACGTTAGCGACGAGCCCGAGTGAATGAATCCGAGCGTGGTGTTCTGAGGCTAATCTCCTCTGATACAACTTAGATATAGCTAGCAATTGCAATCTCAAATTAGCTATCAAAATAAAATTCCCATATTTTGTTGCTAAAGGCATTGTCTAAGATGTTGGTGAAAAGGCAGTTCTTTTTTTGGAATTTGAAGACAACAGCTAAAACCTTAGTTCAGGAACGGTTTTCGTCCCACTTAGGTCAAATGCTAAAACACAAGAAAATCCACGCAACTTTTACTTAAGATCACTGTTCCACTCAGATCGGAAGCAATAACAATAAAAAACAAACCCCAATTCTGACGTCCTTCTCTCGCCCAGCCAGTACTAACAACAATGCCTTGAAGGTTAATTATTTTATTTTTTGCTCAAAATGATGAACAATGAATACTACAAAACCAACCTCGGCATTGCTCATGACTTGAAGGGTTGGTCCTGGAAATTGGCCATTTATGGTGATCAGCGATCTTCTGAATCCATCGGCGGTTATCACATCACGACTAACATTCACCACTTGTCCTTCTTCGTCAGCAAAAGTTGCCTGTTGGTAGAACGTTCCCAATTTTTTCACAAGCTTTCCATTTTTTAATTCAAGCAGCAAAGTTTCTCCTCCTGAAAGTATTTTCCCAGGGGTGTATTTTGTGGTCATGCTTAATTCTTCTTGAACAACTAATTCAAACCTGCACATCTTTGTTCGACATATTTCGCCATCCAAGCTCCACGCATGGGCCGGTGAACTCGACGAAAGTACTTCTTGCGGGAATACTTGGAGCAAACCAACAACGAAGGCCACGAAAAAAACAAAGTCCATTTCCTGTTTTTTCTATCCTCAAACTCGATCTACTTTCAATGTCAAACAAATATTTTTGAGAAAATGCATATGAAATCGAATAGAATAGAATGAAATTCTGTTGACTGTCTTTTGTGGCTTTTGGCAAGGGTGAAAGCTGATTTAAGCCAATCACCTGCTTTGCTTATTTTCTTCACTTGCTAATCAAAACACCCAAAAACAATAGACTAGCTGTTAACATTGTTAAAATGAATGCTGCTGTGATGTAAAAGCAATAATCCGGACTAAGGGCCCATGTACAGTCATGCTCAAGTCAAGAAAACTTGCATATTTTGGGGATTATCCCAATTAGCGCCCCACCGCTTCGATTTATTTCCCTTTGCGTCCTTCGATGCAGAGGCTTTTTTGGCTCAAAATTCCCTATATTTTTAGAGATATTGTTTTTAAATGTAACCCAAAAAGATAGGATATAAGTTACACTAGAGTGCGCACTCCTATTGATGCATCATGGATGCAAAAGTTGGTCAGTCAACTTGTTGGAGGCTGCGGACGAAATTGAATTTAAATTTAGTTACGTAAGTCTTAACAAAGAGAAGGGAGGTCTAGGTGAAGTGATGTTTGGGTAGAAAGGTGTGATAGCCAAGATGATGCAAAGTGGTGAAACTGATGTCGCAACACGGTTGATAAATTAGGAGAATCAATGTGTAGAAAAATGTGGCTATCACAAAGGAGAGAAATTCGATACGCAGACACTGATTAAATTTCCCTACAATGTTACCTTGGATTTTACCGCCTTGTGATTTTTCTCCTTTCCTCTGTTTTGGACTGAGGATTCCTTCAAACAGTAATCACGGGTTTGTGCCGTATTTGGCACAACGCGGTGCCGCCAGATCTAATTACAACTGACCATTGACGATTACCGATAAGAGTATATTGGCTACAAGAAGTACCACCGTAAATGCCTTTCTTTGCTTAAGTAATCCGAACCAGTAAGCTAACCCTGCCTAATTTCTTGAGATATTATTAAAAACAAGAAATGATCAACTTTAAGGCTGGACTTGCTGCAAGTTTTTGTTCTTAGCTCAGGGGCACGCAAGCGTATTAGTATAGGAGGGGTTGCTAAGCTTTTGATGTGTACCTCATTCATCTGCGTGCACAGTTAGCTACCATTATGCTTCAGCTTTTGACTTTCACTTTTGACAAAAGCAGAGATAGCCCTTTGCCAATAATTACGTAGACTGGTGAAGCGGTGTGAAGTCTTAATTTAATTTTAATCCTCAAATGAAATACTTGATACGTTTTCTAAACCCAGGTTTGATAATAAACTCAATATTTTATTTAATCACAACATGCATATATAACAATTGTCGATGGAATGCCGTACAGCAAATAATAGTAGTGATAATAACACTTTAACGAACTTGTACTCATGTAGTGAAGTAGTGATAATAACACTTTAACGAACTTGATGATAATAATAGTGACCTGTAAGGTCACTATTATTGTCATCAAGTTCGTTAAAGTGAGCTAGTGCATTTACAAACTACAGTGATGTTTTCTCCTTGGAGTAGTTGTTGTGTGTTATAGCTTGCCGCCATTATGAATTTTTGTCATGAAGTTCAATACCGCTTTCATACAAGTAGTCAAGTGCGTAGTGCAACAAAACTCATTGAGAAACGAAAATATTTTGCAAAATGTGGAATTTATCCACTGCGTAAAATTCGAAATTCAATTGCCTTGGATTATTTGTCGTTTTATTTCTGCTTGCTCTTTGGAGATAAATAGCATGACTAACTGGCAAGAATTAAGTCGTTCACAGTGGCAAATCTTACGCAATATAAATATGGTTTCAATTGGATGATTGAGACAATAAGTTGTTCAGCGTTCTCGAAGGATTGTTTTCCCATATTACCTATCATATCACCTCGCATCATATATGGGCATATATGGATAATGCTTGTTTGCAAGTTCGGACCATTGTGCCGTTCGGACCATTGTGCCAAGAATTGCATAAAAGGCCAGCAAACGCCCACTCTGTGGGACACCCAGCTCGACAATTGCACGACGTGGAATATCAGATTCATTGGTAAGTTTTCGCTGTTTTTTTTAGTGCTTCTTATTTGACTTTTAGTATTTAAGAACACATCTGTGAATGACAAGGTTAGAAAATTTTGGAGTTTGTAATTGGGCCAGGGTAGTTTTAAAGTTTGGGATTTGCTTTCTATTGACTTTTTACTAATTTGTATGACTTTATAAATTTTATGCGAACTCAAATTTTAAAATTTCCTCTGAGGGTACCCTTTACTTCAACGATCCTAAGTGCAAGTAGCCTCCAAAAAACTCTTGCGTCTCATTTCATCCATGAAAAAACTCAAGAAGTTGCTTTGGGACATCGTGAATTAAATTTCGTTATTTATTCGAAGCTCAAGATAACGAATATCAACTATTTTTATTTAAACTTGACTTATATAGCAAAGCCTCTCGGTAGTTCAAAAAGCTCACAAAGCACAACAGCAATCTCGTGAACTGTTTCAATGCAAAACACATCCATTTTGTTACAAGAAATATGCCTCGATAGTGAGTATTCGAGTATCAGAAATGAGTATTCAGAGCTCAAGTTTCTCAAGAGCTTCTACCCTGAGGATATTTCTTCATTCTCTCAAAATTATGTATAGCTTGAAGAATACTCGGGTGTATTAATAGCTGTGTGACTATATTAATTATAGATTTTACGCTACCCGACTAAACTTTTCAATAAAAACATCTAATTTCTTGATCTTGTTTATTCTCGATTGCATTATTTTTTTAAGTTTCCTTCCTTGAGCAATGTAATCTTTTAACATTTTTGAACTTTTGAGTTCTATATACAAGTTTTATTAAAAAAGAAAAGGGTGCCTAGAACAGCAAGGTTGCTTCAGGCCATATTTTAACGTGCTAACCGCTGGGAAAATTCGAATTTCTCCACCATTTCAATTTTTTTAATATGTATTGAATGCTCCCGAGTTCTTCGCAGAAGAACATAATGTTTGAAATTTTCAGTCTACATTTTACAAATCTTATTTTACGGTTATACTATATCTATACACGCTTTTTTTTATTTAAAAATTGTGCAGTAACTTTCTTAGGAATCCGACAATTTTAGCACTGAAAAAAAAAACTTGTAGTATTCTATGCGAAAATTGGTTTTAAATTCGATTAATAGTATTATATTTATGTCTAACAAGTTTTTAACAAGTTTGTTGAACCAATGTTAGCAAAGCTTTTTATCGGTTCGAGTATCGTATATCCAAAATTAGTAGAAAACGTGAGAAAATAAACTAAGAAACTTCACGAAAGTCAAACTGTAGTGCAATTCCGGTTGGAATTAATATGAACATGCTAACAGCTATTAAACTGCGTCTTCTTTTAATTGTTTTTCCTTTCAGCATAAATAATCGTATTTAGCTAGGACGAAGGGATTTCTCAACAAAGTGCAAGATATTCAACCTTTAATTTACATATTGATTTATGAATTACTGGGTGCTTATGGATTTTCATCCATTTTAAGTGAAACTGCCTAATAGCAGTCGGTCGGATTTCATGGAATATTAGATTGCAGAGTTTTATTTCAGTGGTTTTTGTTTCACTGCCAGGCTGTAATGTTAGAATCATGTTATTAGACTCCACGATCATTGGCATTAAATTCAATTTAGGTTCTATGAGCAGGTCTCGAAACAAAACATACTTTCTGACTTGATTCTGGTTGAGTGCTCTTAAGCTATTCTCAAGGTCTGGTTTACACGGTAGCTGGGAATTGCGTTTACAGGGGACATAAGCAAGCTTGTTTGCAGTGATATTTACACGGTATAATGTGAATGCTGTTATCAGGACAAGTTTTTTGGCGGATTTATTAAGAGGTGAATAAGTCATGCAAGCGAGGCAGTTTGAAAATGTTGGTTTTGGCGCTAAAAACTCAAAGACAACTCTCTGTTACACAAACTGATTCTATTTGGTGTCCATATTTTATCATAGCATACTGATGAGCAAAGAATGCCTGCTTGCAAAAATAAGCCTGTAAACGCGAGCCCTATCGCAGTACAATTGTTTGATACACTTATTCAGAACAAAAACTTGAACAGCTAAAAACTTTACGTTGCCAACAGCCTCGAGTCTCATATTCTATATTTTTTTTTCTTGTATTGATGCCATCTCGCATTACTTTCACTAGCTTGGCGGTTCAAACTTGCAAAAAGAGCAGAGTGAGATTAAATAACAGTGGTAACAACATCAAAGATTCAGGGGCTTGTATTATCTGTCATGTCTTGGCCAGTTCAGTCACGGTGTGCTGAGAATTTACACAGACAATTAATCACTAATGCATCTCTCTTTAAAGTTATTTATAAAGATTTTTTCGGGAAATTCCATCAAGAGGCTTGCCTTTGCTAATACCTTCGTGAATCTGAATCTTGATTTTATCATATTCAATATGGCTAGCAATATGTTTTGAGTTAGCAATATTGTTTTGTTTTTAGTGTATGTTCATTGTCGCAATATTGCTCACAAACTTTTGACAGGAAATGAATCAGTTCTCTTTGTGTGGTTAATGAAACAAATTCAGAATTTTTATGAAAAATTGCCATGCTATTTTTCAAGTTAGTTTCGCCGTAAAAAACACAACGTGTTATTGATTTTTGAGTGGCAACTCTTGAAATGGCCTCGTTTGTATGACTCTCCCTGAACTGGCCCGCTTCATGGCTCTTTAACCCTCTTTGTTTACCGGGGAATCCAAGTGAAAGATTACATCAAAATGTACTGGCTTCTATACATCTTTTCGTATAATATCAACCCTCAAGCTTTCCTAAATCTAGCATCTGCTAATGAGAATTTTCTACGGTACTTCTATCTCGTCGTGCGTACGGATGCAGATAATTGAAACCAAAAGAACAAATAACACATAAAAGAGAAAAATATACATAATTGCAAGTATGTGGACAGCAAGTACATTCGGTGTCGGCGTTCCATATTGAACCAAAGTTTACTGCGGAAAAGATTAGGGCACAGTTAGAGCATTAGGGCACAGTTTCAAACTTTGTGTATTCTATGGCAAACATTCATTTGAAACTTCATGTGGACTATGGACTGGACGTGAAATATTACTGCAGTGGTAATAAATACTTGTGTGGTGACCCCTAATCCCATTTGCTATTTAGAAACACATGAGATTTCAGCCACATAGAAACACATCACATTTTAGCCAAGAAGACATACCGTTTGAGCTGTATTAAGCCCCGCAAGGTATTTTTTTACAAGCCTGGTACTCATTGAGGTTTATCATGATATGGATAACGACTGGGAATATATTCCTTGCCAGTACATTGCCATTTACTTGCTGTCATTTGCTTTATTGTGATTGTGAAGTAAAAATGGCGTTTGAGAGAAGTAAACTCCTTGAAATCGATAAGAGCCTTGGTTTCATTTGCAAAAGCTTACAGAAAGACGAGAAAAAGTTGGGGGAGCGAAGAAAAAGAAAGGCTTAAAGCAAAATATGCAAGGACAAAGCTTCTAAACAAATCACGGCTACCATGATAAATCTCACGTGAGTACAAGGTTTTCGTCAAATAAGAGATCTGCGCCGAAGGCGCATAGAGCAGCAGCATCAGGGAAGAAATTTGTAAAAGAAGTGCTATCAACTCTGACTAAGTCAGTGAGAATTAATTTATTTTCTAACCGCAAGGGTTTTCTGTGTGTCGTCGATATTATATTTCCAGAATCTTCGGTTGATTTTATAACATCACAAACCTTTTACTTACCGACTCTAACTGTGTACAAATCTAGGCTTGTTACATCTAGAATATTCTGTGCAGCCTCGTATAGAATAAGCAACCTCGTGTTGAGTACGTAGAAAATTCCTATTACACCTAGAACATTCTAGAAATATTTAATTTAGAAACTTAATGCTGACTAAGAATGACATTGATGCTTACTAATCATGATAGACCATTCCAGCGCACATATAACCAAATTGTAAGGATTGGAGGGAGATTGGGAGTTTTGTTATCAGTATTGTATATTATATCGAGTACATACAACTAATGAGTGCATTACGTATTACGAGAGTATTGTCGTGGAGAAACAAAGCAAACTCCCGACGGTGTTGATAGAAAGCCAAAAAATGACCTGAGTAAAATTCAACTTATGTGAAAGTATTTTCACTTCTAGGTTGCCTTAATCTTGCCGCAAAATGTTTGTCCGACTGCTGCTGCTAACGCTGACAGCATCTTATCTGTATGTCGATGTATCTGCGCAAGTGTTGTGCATCAATCCTTGGTTATCGGGGAACTGCGCAGCATGAAGTCGAGGCTCTGCGTTGACATACCAGGCGCTGATGGAGAAGGATCACTGCACACAGGCGAATGTGACGGTTACGCAGATCAACAAATCATTCTTTGTGGAGATGGTACAATTCGCAACCAGAAGCGCAATTATTGTTTCACACCTCAAGGCTCAGGAAACGGAGATGTGAGGTCGTCATCTTGCCAATTTTATCCAAGAATACCTAATAGTCAGAAATGGCGACTAGGAAGAACGAAAAGGTTTCGTGATGTCGGTGGAATGCAGCAGACTGCAAGAGAAATCATCAATGTTGGCTCTGGGAAGTGTTTGGACATTGCAAACGGTGGTGGAAGTGGGAACATTGGAGTGTACACTTGTGACAATCTGGATGACCAATATTTCTATTTCCGTTCCCGAGGAAGACAAGTGGCACGTGGAAGGCTGAGGAACGAAGGTCCAGTCAATGTTTGGACGTAGATGGGTCTGATGGCAAAGGAAATGTCCAGATGTACAACTGCCAGGACAGTATGGATCAGTGGTTTCGATATTACGAGAATGGTGAATTGGTCAATGAGAAATCCAGACAATGTCTGGACGTTGATGGGGTCCATGGATCAGGCAACATTGCAGTTAATCCATGTGAAGACAAAGCAGATCAAATGTGGAATCGTCCAAGGTCTCTTTGCAATGGCGAATACTGCGCATTCATGAATAAGAAGTCATCAAAGTGCCTGGATGTTGATGGTAACGATGGTAGAGGAGGAGTAGCTACGCACAATTGTGACGGACAGGCTGACCAACGGCTGAAATTTGTTACTGACAAATGGACGGCACCAATCTCGAAGTGGGTATTGGTTGGCTGCAACCAGAACGGCCAGGTCTCACAACAGATATCAAATACTGTTGAGTATTCCACGGAAATCACAGCCAGCATAACTATAGAGGTTTCGTCCACAATAGAGGCAAATCTGAGTTTGGCACCGCAGCTACTACCACGACAGTTTCAACGTCTTTGTCAAACGCATGGACAAGCAGTCAGTCGGGCACATCGAGCATTACATTCACGTGCGATAATTACGACAACCAGGAAGCATTTACAAGAGGCTGCATGTGGCAGTTGGAGGTATTTATGATATTTTTAAACAAAACAACTTGAATCTTAACATTAATTTGATTTACTGTATATGGATGCGTGTTGTCTATATACTGATATCACAATGCTCGATTTACAGAAGTACAAGTATCAATAGAGCAGAAGCAAGAAACTAGATTAGTTCTCTGTTACTCGGAGTTTTGTGCTTTCGGGATCACAAGACAGATTATACCCAACATATATCCTGTAAGTCAAATTATAGAAAAGAGAAAATGGAGGATATCAAGTATAAACAAAGAGTTACATGCTTAACCCATCATAAAGCCTGTTACGGTGAAGCACGAGGAGAGATCAAAAGCCTCACAAGAGTGACGCAAAGAGATTATAAAGTAGAGAAACTAGTCTACTTTGTAGCTTCTGTTCTAGTTGAATTTCTATTAATTTTATTCATTTTGTTGTTCAATATGGAGAAACATTGATCTCGCAAGGGTTATCCACCAATTTCAGAACAACGTTTCTGATATGGTTCGTGAACTAGCTATCACTGTGGAATAACATTGGAAATTACCACCACAAAAAGGGCCAAATAGTTTCCCACGAAACATTCAATTAAATTTAAATGGCAACGGTGTATTGTCAAAACTGGCACCCTGCGTTCTTTAACAAAGA
Organism: Sanderia malayensis; assembly: GCA_013076295.1. NCBI lineage: Eukaryota > Metazoa > Cnidaria > Scyphozoa > Semaeostomeae > Pelagiidae > Sanderia > Sanderia malayensis. The sequence continues at coordinate 44,836 of RQOL01000764.1, read as the reverse complement.
AGATTTTTATCTGACATGTACTCTCTTTTAAGCAAGGCTATTTCTGGGTCTGTAAAGCAGAATCATTGATCAATCAGTTAATCATTTTTCATCTAATATATTTTGTTTATTTCAGTTGAAAACAACAGAAGTTATTCGTAACCGTCACTTGCGTTGGACTCCACGAATAATCAGATGTACTCGCTCCAATAGAGAACCAACATCCCAGTGGGCAATGCGTCGTTGATTCAACGTGGATATGACGTTGAAATTTGGTTAGCACGTTGATCAACGTCTGTTCAACGTTTTATCAACGTCGATATCTCAACCCGAAAACAACGTTGAGATATTTCGTTCATACTACGTTGAATCAACGTTGAATAGACTTTAGTATTTTTCTAACACTGATCGCATTGCAAAGTTTGATGTGAATGAATAACTCTAATATGATAAAGAAGTTAACTATTGCTATGAAAGCAAAGTTAAAGACAAGTTTTTGTCAAGGTTGAAGATCAACGTCGAGACAACGTTTTTCTTACAACCATTTTTCAATGTTTGCAGTATGTTCTTGAATCAACGTTTAATCAACGTGATTTCCACGTACGTCCACACAAAGCACTCATTATTTATTTCACAATTTTTGATTCAACATAATCCTCTTACAGCCTCATAAGAGAGCTAAACTTTTTCCGTGTATTTGGAACAGCGCAAGTTTTGCGTAGATAAATAAAAATACTTTATATTTGCAATAATTAATTGTAAATTCATCTTTCTATGTTTACACAACCTCTGCAATGTCGCAAATTATTCCCGCCCTTCCTTTTGTTTTGCCTTCGAAAATGGAAGGCACTGTTCTTTTGTTTCCAAGCAACAAAACTTTTACACTTTTTGACAGAGTTTCAAAGTGAGGGATTTTTGGCGGTTAGTTCAATGTTTGAAATTTAAATTACAAGAATTCCTTGACAGAAAACTTTACTAACATCTGAGAAAAATATATTTGAGTAAAGTTACACCAACGTTGTCATTTAAAAGCTGTGTTCTGCAAAAGTCTCAACCATTTGGTCCCTTCGATACTTGGATAAAATCCAAAGCAAAAGTTGCAACAGAAAATATGTCAAAGAATCCATTTGGTAAGTCTTGTATTTTCAAGCTTTTATGAACATCAATTATTCAAGTTTTCATGATTTGATAATCGTAAAGCAAATAATTATTTAAAGGGTTTACATTTTTAAGGGTATTTTATACCAATAGTTTGGTTGATTTATGCAGGAAATTAAAACTGAAAACGCTGTTACAAAGTTGAAGTCGATAAAGAGAAAGAACAAAAAGCACTTAAAGTGCCCCTACGGCTTTTTTTTATTTGTGAATTCAATAAAACTCGGTACGCTGACTTCAGATCTGAAAATAATTTTTAAATCAGACGCGTAGTTCACGAGTTATAACGTGTGAAAGTGTCGATGTTTCGTCATTTTCGCCATTTTCCTTGTCTCACTTTTAGGACTGGGTCGATCCCACTATGACATCATAGTGTAAAACCACTTACAAGGGGGTTTTACACGTGGGTTCAACGACGAAGGTTCAACACAACAGGTTATTAATATTACGACAAACTCACAGTTATTTTCTTGACAGAAGAGTCTTTGGTGATTCGGTTTCTTTTTCGTTCAAATTCACTTCTTTAATTCAAATTCAATCGATACTGATAATAGTGGGAGCCCCGTTTCTTTCCGTACTGAAGGAACAAATCTGACGTCGATTTTCTCTCATACTATGAACTCGATATTTGTTTTTTTGACTTTGATGATTAGAAACAGGTCGGCGCATTATGGCATTGAAATTTGAAAGGCTTGTGATGAGTTTGCAGCTGTGGGGAGGAATTACAAAATTCCAATGTAGTGGCTGCTCGTTGTGCTCAGTGGCGGCGGGCGTAGGCCGTGCAATGTAAAACAGTACGGGATTTCAATAGGATCGAAAACATGATCACAGATATTTGACAAGACCTGAAAATTGTTAGATTTATATGAGAAACTGATTGGGAAAATATGCCATATCGATGTGTTTAAATACAGTGGATAAATTAAGATTTATAGAGCTTCACAGGATTCAGCTTTATCAGGACGATCGCCCTGAAGCTGTGACGAGAAGGAAATGGATAGATTTCATCAATTCGCAACGATGGACGAAATTCTAAACTTCGCAGTTAGAAAATGCCAACATGCAACCATCAATTTCGGTGCAATAACGAAATTCATGTGTAGTAATAAAGAATTGTGTTGCACATTTTCTACACTTGCTGTATCTAATGAAAATCGAATCGTTTCAAGTTTCTTCAACCACAAAGGTTGACCGACACGGATGGATATGGCCATGGCCTAAATCATATTACGTATAGAATTTTGATACACTTTTACTTCATCAGATACACAACAGAAACATGATAGTTCAGATCCAGTTAATTGCCCAGAAAGTTCTCTTTCAACATTTCTTTTCTCGCTCACATTTCTTTCATAGCTTTCAGCGAAAGAGTTCTCAGCCAAATAGGACCAAATGCATCAGGTTCTCCTTCATCGGTATCACTATCATCGGTCTGCTTTACTCTACGATACGACCAATCCTATCCCCTCGCCATCTTCGCATTCCTCGGCACTGCAATCCCTACTGTCATGAACTACTATCCGACTAAGAATGTTTAATTTATGGAAACTTTCTATTCAATTCTGATCACCAAAATTGCACAAATACCCACGAATACACATAACGAGACAACACAAAGCGCAAACAACATTATCTATTATAATACTGAATGTAGGCCTACGCCCGCTGCCACTGACTACAGGGTTCCCACTATGATGTCATAGTGGGATCGACCCAGTCCTAAAAGTGAGACACGAAAGTGTGAACGCAATCACTCGTAACTCAACAACTACTCATCAGATCAAAAAATATAAACGGTATCAGAATCAGCGCATTCGATTCTATACTTTTAGCTAATAAAAAAAAAGCCGTAGGGGCACTTTAATATTCGGTAGGCCTATCATGTTTTTAAGTGTTAATTAACATCAACTCTCCAATTGCCATTCCTTGATAGTTTCAGAACTAGAAGTTATTTAAAACTGTAAAATTTGCGAGTAACATGTTATGGAGCTTTGTCAGGAATTAAATTTTGCATTCTCTTTTCTTCTAGTTGTGGTTCTCCAATATCCAGGAAAAAGGCGATGGAAACTGAAATTAACAGCATTCTTGCCAACTACTAAGGCCCTGTTTATATGAGCAAAATTATCCCACCTTCCAGCCTACGAGCTGAGAAGTGGGATGAAATCAGCGTATGTTTATATGATACTTTCATCTCACCTTCCAGCTTGTAGCCTCTATTCGGCTCTTTTGTACTTAATTAGCGCTTGCGCACAAAAGCCGATTTTATCTCACCTCTCAGGCTGTTTTGAGTTTACATGGAAAATTTTCATCCCAACAGGTGAGATCCGGCTGGCTGAGAGCAGGATCTCACTTCACTGGGATAAATCGTTTTTCATATAAACGCAATGTGAAAAATATAAAGGACAGTATGAAATGATCGGATCTCACCTCTCAGCTCATAGGCTGGAAGGTGGGATAATTTCGCTCATATAAACAGGGCCTAAAAGTTGAAAGACTTAGAAAAGATGGTGGAAAGAAATAAAATAAGCAAAGATATAATTTAGTTTCAAAAAAGTATACGAACTTTTTATTTTTTGTGTAAACATAGAAGGATGAATTTACAATGAATTGTTGCAAATGTATAGCTTGTCTTTATTTATCTATACGAAACTTGCCCTGTTCCAAATACACGAAATAAGTTTAGCTCTATTATGAGCTTGTGAGAGGATTATGTTGAACTAAAAATTGTGAAATAAATAATGAATGCTTTTAGGTGGACGTACGTGGAAAAAACGTTAATTAAACGTCGATTCAACATAATATCAACGTTGAAAAATAGTTGCAACACAAACGTTGTGTCAACGTTGAACTTCAACGTTGACAAAAACTTTCATTTCCAACATAATTTCAACGTAGATACAACGTTGGACATCAACGTTTTTTCAACGTTGTAGCAACGTTGCTTGCCACAGAAGTATGGATGTATATCTCAACATGGCGTTATTTACTAAATATTGCCTCACACATCCCTCATGCGCTAATTTAATACGGAGCTTGCCACTCGCTCAGCTACCAAATAGGCCCTACGGGGGTATGTTAAGATGAGATGCTCACAGTCCAATTCACTTGCTTGTAAACTGATTTTTGATCAATTTTAGTCGAATTGGATTTGTAAAGCAACGTTGATGCCCCAACTAGCAACGTTGTGGTTGAGCGAATATTCTTTTACTTGTCAACGTCAATATTCTTTTATTCTTTTATAATATTCTTTTATTGTTACTGCAATTGATGGGGATCGTTGAAGGAGATACTTCTTGATCCTTGTTGAATCCACCTCCCCTTTGTTCCATGTTATTCCTTCTTAATCATTGTTGGTACTTTTTTCTTCCTGTTGATGATATTATCCTGTTGATTCGAATAATATCTTCTTTTTCTATTTTTTTCATTTACCTCAGTAATTGGAAGTTATGTTTGTCCGTTTGCAATTTTTTTAGTGTTATGTTTATTCTTTTTGTTTTAGATGCTTGAGTTATTCTTGATGCCTCATGAGGCCTAGCTTGTGTTAAAAGATTTGGAGCGTGAAAGGTTATTATAATTAATTTGTTTTTTTTGGGGGTGAGTCCACAGTTAATCATACCTGGTTGCTTTTCATTGTGATGTGAATTAGCAATGTCCTTTGCGGCAGGGAGCGTACGGACAATGTATTGTTTGTACGCTCCCTGTTTTGCCGTTTTCTTTCTTTTCTGTTTTCTTGATCTTGTCGCAAAGTTTCAATTTTCCCTTCGATATTTTTTAATGTAGTTTTTCATCTGACGTCATATTAGCGAGCTGCGCATATTGGGGTACACGTTTTTTTTATAAGAACAACCTTTATAAGAAACACCAGGCTAACATAACGCCAAAAAATATGAACAGCATAAGAAACAAGGCAGGCTAAGATTCAACAAAACTCAAGAAATTAAATATCAGCAACAATCGAAAGTAACAAACCACTGCAAGAACAGAACAATAGATAGCGCTAAACAGCCATTAAACAAACTTAACGCATAGAAATTGGTTCAACGTCACATAAATCAATTTTTTATGTAATCTATGCTGCCATTTGTGTGCAAAAATAAGAAACAGAATAAGAAACACCTTGGGCTGAAATGATACAGAAAAATAAGAAACATCAGGCTGAAACTGGAGCCTCTTATAAAAAACAAAGCGTGTATTCGGACAATGAAAATGTACATACACTTAGGCTGTATTGACCAGAAATATTGTTTAATTAGCCCTGTTACCCGTCGATGCCGGGTTGAGATTTCGGCGAATGGCCTTTATTTAAGTAGATACTTTGTCAGGAAAAAATTAGCTCACGTACATGCTAGCCTATCGTAAATTTTTTATTCTGTTTCGGTATCCACTTCCTCTGCGCTCTGCGCTTTGCGATTTACTATCGTCCATTTCCTCAGCGCTTCGCGCCTCTTCGCGCTATATTAATGAACTGTGTACTTTGAATGAATATCAGATTTTAATTAACTTTTTTGAACTGTGTACTTCGAATTGAATCAAGAAGCATGTATCCCACAACCAGACAGATACAGACTGGTGATTTATTTGACGTCACAATAGATCTGAGAAATCGAAAATTCCGTCACATTTTATTTCAACTACCCGTTACTTTCCTGGTTTTACTCTTTAAATTCTAAACGTTTCGTAAAACATTTTTCGCTGAGGACACTCCCAGATAAATTCCGGTTACATAGATACTTTTCATGTTGCGATCTGTGGAGTGGTTCTTAAGTTATAAGTATAAAGCGTGACTTTTATCCGCTGTTTTTTGCTATGACCTGGCCACGTTGTAGCTACAAGGTTCCGTAAGAGGTTTGATTCAATTTGCATGTATTGTTCATCCCCTGGTCCCCCTGACATTTTTGTCTGGAAAGATGGTCTTTTTAAACATAGACAAGATTATTTTTACTCGATGATCAAAGGGGTCTTTCTGAGGGAACAAGATTGTTGCAGGGGGAGTTGTGAGGAGTTTGCGGGTTGATAGTTTTTTTGTAACCTCACAAGTCTCCTAAGGAATTTTCTCCCCTCTTCAACAATTTTTTTAATGTTTACATAGACATAGGTTTCTGGCGGGAAGTATCACAGGCTTTGCTACTGCGCACTCTCTTTGCGCACTCACTTTATATATGTGAGCAAATTAGACCCTATAAATGAAGCAATTTAGACCTTATAACTGAAACAATTTAAACCCTATAAAGAGTGCATTTTAAGGAGTAAATTTCAAAATACACCCTATATATTTGACGCAACCGTATAAATGAGATATAACAGTTTTGTCCACTATGGCGGGGGATATAAACGTACCAGATGCTATCCAATTTAAACTTATTTTTGATGATGTTACTTACTGATGTTACGTTCTTACAATATTACCGCAAATATGTTTTTTATTGTTTATTCAACCATTAGAAAATGCTTTGCTACTGTTTTTCACTAAAGGCACAAACTTCAAACGACTTTAGCAATCACTTCACAATTTTATTAACCACATTTGCCTTTCCCAATTTTATCCCTGATAACGGGCGCAATTCGAATGCGTTCAATAATTTTGTTCTATTTCGTTTCACTGTTGTATTCATCTGAATTATCACCCAACTCTACACCCTGCAAGGCCATCGTTAAATTTTGAGATATTCGAAATTCCATTTCATTTACTGTTTTTAAGCCTTTTTTGTCGAAAACTCGGTTTTAAATTTTTTCAAAAACGTGTTTACCAACACTGGTCAGTTCGCGTTTCACTGTTAACATGCAGGGATGAATTAAGTCATATATTTTAGAGTGAAAATGAGTTTTTATGCTGATCAAAGTGATGCAGCACAAGTGTAAAGCATGTTCTGGTATGTTCTTTTTCATTTGCTGTGAATTACGTTGCAATGCTGCCAGGGAAGGTTTACCTGTTCATGGGTCTTTGCGGGTGTGTCATAAATTGCTTATTGACCAGGGGGAGTCTTGGGAATTTAACAAATTTACAAAACATTATTAAATATTTATTTATTTTCTTTCTCATCTCCAATTTCTCTTTTCTGTAACCTCTAGTTAGATTTTAATGGCTCAGTGGCTTAGAAAATCACCTCTCATTTATTTTCTAGCAATTTTAACAAGATTATCGCCAAATACCTCTGGGCTAGATTGAAAACTTCGGATTAATCTCGAAACAAAAGAAAAATGTTTGTAATCACGCAATGCAACTTCTCGAGAGAAAATTACCCATTTGAGTTTTCTTTCATCAAAAGATGCCATCTTTTCAAAATTGACTTCTTTTGATAATCCATTGTTTGAATTATTCTCATTGGGAGGTAAAAGGATTTGTGCGGATTTTTTGTTTTAATTTGCGGTAGTCTTTACATGGAAAGTAACAACAAAATATATTGATAAATTAATCGAAGCAATCAAGTGCTTTTCAAAGCCTAGGCTGTTGCAGGGTTGCCAGTTTGGATTTTTCAAATCCAAATTCCAGAAATCTGGATTTTTAAGAACTCGTTTGGATTTGAAAAAATCATTTGGATTTGACCGAAAATCTGGATTAATTTTGGATTTATCAGAGAATTTCCATATTTCGAAGATTTTATTTAAAAGCAAGCTCAATAACAAAAGAAATCTCACAACTGTATGTAATGAAAATTGAGAATCCAAAAGCAATTTCAATATCCAAACACATTTGACAATGAAAACCTGTTGCTTTTGTTCTCCGGAAGTATCTTGGGAGTATCATGACTGAGAAATATTTCCTTTGACAATGAGCCTCGTTTTCATTATAGAAGATTCTATTGTTTTAAAGCCTCGTTTTGAAATTTGGATTAATCTGGATTTTTGTCACGCATGATTTGGATTTAAGAAATTTTTCGACCTGGCAACCCTGGGCTGTTGTGATATTCTTAATTCTGAATTACCGAAGTCAGGTTGCTTTCCACGTTTGCAGCTCATCGCTGAATTGAAATAGTTTTCATTTGTTCTGCATAAATTTGCAAAGTTTTTATTTAAAAATGGCGACCGAGCGAAAATCCGCTGGCAGCTCACGTCAGCAACATCGAAGATCAACAACATCACCAAAGAAACAATTTTCTGATAAACAAATATCTGTCCTTCGTTCCTCCGGTGGTATGTTGTCTTTGCTCATATTATCGATTTTTGCTAAAATTAATTAAGATATTTGGCTCTTTGTCACATTTTCAAAGTTTTGGGTTGAAATTGCAAATGTCGATTTCCCAATAATGTCTTCATTTCTTTTTACAAGAGCATCTCAATATGGCTAAACTTTAAATCGTCTTTCATTCTTCAATTTTTTAAAAAACGTTCTTTAGAATGTTCTTAACATTTAAATATTCTTTGACTTACATTCACAAAGATTTACAATGTTTTTACATAGCCGTAAAATTTAACAAAATTGTATAAAATTTGTCTTGTTGACTTGAATTAATTGGTTGTTTCGTGTTGTTAATTGTTGTATCGTGTGATCAGATCAGCGATTGCATAAATTTAAGGTCTTGTGAATAAGATATAATATATGTGAATAACATATTCTATTAATAAATACCATATAAGATACCCACATATTCGATATTCTATTTTTTGGATTTTGTTTCAGAAACTTTCACCCCGATGGGGAACGTTGAGAAGGATTTCACGGAACTATGCCAACGCAACGACCTCGCACCCATCAGGGTGACGCCACGCCCCCACAGACCTGCATCCCCTTCGCTGTTACCCCCAGAAAAAAGTATGAGCAAAGGAAAGGAGAGGGTAAGCAAATGTTTTCATGTTCTGCCCCCTGAAATTGTTTCTCATTTCTATGATATCTCAAGAGAGGCGTTGTGATGTCAGAAGTTACTGACTATTTTGCAAACTATCAACTGCTCAGGTTATAGCCTTGTTTGTGCTGTTTAATGCTCCATTTATGCTCGATCTTTGAAACCCATGCTTTGTATACGATAGAGTAAGCAAACATACCTTCTTTGCCTCATTGAATGTTCCCTACCCCGAATGAGGCCCGCATTTGAGAACGAATTGCTTTAAAGAGCATTGCCCCTGAATGGTTACCACACAATCTAGTCGTAAGTGGATGCCATGCTGATCAAAATAGTTACCTTACTGCAGAATTATTGATTGTCTTGCTACAAACCAACTTCAGATCTTGCGTCAGACACTCTTATTTAACTATTAGAAGAAGTTCTTGTTATAACTCACAAACAAGTGTTTTTTTCTAAAAGCATCAAACTTCAATTATCCCCCTATTTAAAGCTTTGGTACTCGAATGCGTTCAATTGATTAAATGTGGCATGTTTAGCTATGATTTATCTATGCTCAACTCTAGACATTCATTCCTTGTAAAAACAGAGCAGGAATAGTTGTGAGTCTATTAACCTACAACGTCTTGAATTATAACCTTGTTTGTGCTATATTCAATGATCATCTATGCTCAACTTTAGATGTTCATCCCTTGTGAACACAGACCAAGAATGCTTGTGCATCTATCAACTTACAAAGTCTTTAATTATAGCCTTGTGTGGGCTATATTCAATGCTTTTTCACGTTCATGTGTTACGATACTGCTTTGCATTAATTTCAGATCGGAATAGAAGTCTTCAAAGTCACCAGCCTCTTCCTGATGTTGTCAAGCAGAGCGATGACAGGCTGGGTGAGGTACAGCCTTCCACTTACGTCACAAAGGATAAACTCGAATACTTCCAGCCTCGTATTGAAATCGAAACCGAGGATGATGGGAATAAAACTTATTTGAAGGAATTGTACATCAAGGGTAAGATGAAAGAGGTTGAATCTCTAAAAATGCCGCTTCTTTTCCTTGTAGCAAAGTTGTATATAGCAAACTTTTTGAACTGCTTCCTAACTTACAATTCACCCTCATATAACACACTTCACTGTATATAGCAAACGAAACATCTGGTCCCTTGTTGAACTGCTTCATGGTATAAAATTAACCTTCATGTAATGAACTTCACTGTCTATAGCAAACTAAGCATCTGGTCCCTTTTTGAACTGCTTCATAGTATACAATTCACCCTGATATAAGAAACTTCATTTTGTATAGCAAACTAAGCATCTTGACTTTTGTTGATTTAGTTCATACAGTAAAGTGCTGATAACTTAAACCTCCAAGGGACCAATGAAAATGGTTTGAGTTAACGATTGCTCGAGTTATCAAGGGTTACGAAGTACTTGCAAAGCTTTCAAGGGGAACTGAAATTGCTTTGAGTTATCCGAGGCTCGAGTCATCGGGATTTTACTGTATACAATTAGCATGCTTCCACGACATCTATCGACGCTTTATAGTCGAAAGTTTGTAGGAATAGCCAACCTTTGTCGCAGAACACTATGAATCTATAAACAAATGTGCAGATTATGTTGATTAATTATATTGTCTTATTATTTGAAGGTTGGAAAGTTGAACCGAAAATAATCGAAATTGTTTCGATAACATTTCCGAAGCAGGAGAGGCTGTCATCAGTCAGGTAAGAACCCATTTCATGGATCAATGCTTCAACTCCCTCCCCCTTTTACCAGCATATGCAGCAAAAGCCCGCATGTAAGAACAACCCACTTTTAAGAACCTACAGACTGAAATGTCAATATTTCTAGGTAGTAATAATAATAATTTCGGCAAACACCGTTGGATAATGCTCAATACACATATTCTGCATCTGATGAATCCGATGATGACGGTGAATCTAAAGACGACAGTTGTAGTTCTCTTTGCCTCTGGATTAACTTCGCAAAACTCGAACCTTTTCCCCGAGGTGTTATATATTCTCTCATTAACATTGGTGACAGCAACTGTTTTTGCATTAGTCGGAATATATATCTCCCTTTCCTTCACTTTAGCTTCGTTTGCTTCATTCGAGAACACTATGTCTGCTAGTTTGAAATCCGCAAACACACCCGCTGGCGGTGTATGCAGCTCATCTATTAGCGGTAGTAGCATATCATCAAACAAATTTGCTACTGCATTATTATCTTCAACCTTTCGGTTCGTTATATTTGTCTCCTCAACGACAAATAAATTGGGATCCGCATTCGATTCTGGTGTATTTGTAATAGTTTTTGAGACAACTCTAGCTATAGGGCTCACGGTTTTCGTTTTTACTTTACTGTTGTTACTTAACGTTTTCAACTTACATCTCGATAGATCAAGAGGTTTCTTTCGTAGATCCCTCGGAGTTTCCTTTACCTCTATCTCATTATTTTCATACGTTGCTTCGTCTACTTTAATTCTCTTACTTGCATTTACAAGCTTCTTCTCTATTGCCTTAAACGGCCTTCTCTTACTCTCTATTTTCGAGTACTCTACATTTTCCTTGAGTTTAATCAGAGCAAAATCAGTATTAGCATAGAAATATTTCATTTTCTCTAACTGACTTGCGTTCGGAAACATAATTTTTATTAAAACCATTTGCATTTCCACAAACTTTCTCTTACGCATACTTGCAATTAACTCATTTCTATAATATCTTAAGAGCTGTTCTTCATCTACACTCTTACGACAACACATTAACATTATCTCTTTTACTTTAATCGCATACGGTAATTTTACGAATTTATCAATACAGACCGTAAACCCCATTTTCACTCTGAGTTCAGCAAATGATTTCTTTATTTCTTTATCGACGAAAAAAGCAAGACAAAGCAGGTTTGTTCTTGAATTTTATTTGCAATGACTTGCTTTTAGGATTAGGTTTTTAAATTATTCTTCTTTTAAGTCTTTTTATATTTTTGTGATTTTTAGCAATATGCGCGTGTACATCTACAAGAAAGCGAAAGACGTGCCCGCAGGCTACTATATCCTCTGCCTCACGAAGGCAGAGGAACTGCAGTGCAGTGCACCTTCTCTGGTGCACAGCGATGAAATCGAAGAGATGTGGAAGAATGAGGCCACGAAAGAGAAATTTAATGGAATGGCCAAACAAATGAAGCAAGACGTCCGACGGAAAGGATCGACGAGACTCGTCGTGGATTGGAGGAGCGAAGCGAGGTATGAAGCAGTCGCCAACAGATTTGCTAGTGCGAAGGCCACAGAAGAGTGGCTGAATCAGCAAGCGAGTGACGATGGTGATATAGATGACATGAGACTTTTTGAAGACATGTGGGTCAATGACCATTTTTAAATATTTACTTTTTTTTCTTATATTTTATATACAAAGCTTTAATATTTTACATAAAATTTGCATTTTTTTAATTACACTTAATTTGATACCATATATTCGTTTATTCTACTGTGCTTGACAAAAGCACAGGAACAACAATGCACTGTACATTCTCTGGTGCACACTCATGAAATAGAAGAGATGTGGAAAAACCAAAGCACCAAAGAGAAGTTTAATGGTATGGCCAAGCAACTCAAAGAAGAAATTAGAGCAAAGGCATCGGCGAGACTTGTCATTGAGTGTACAACGAATGCCCGTTACGAAGCCGTCTCAAACAGATTCGCCAGTGCCAAGGCGACAGAAGAGTTGCTGAACGAAATAGATGATATAGAAATAGATGACATCAGACTTTTCGAAGACATGCTCGTAAATGACCATTTTTAAAACTTTACTTTTTTTCTTATATTTTATCAAAAACTTATATTTCATATACAAAAGTTTAATATTTTACATAAAATCTGAAATTTGAAATTACACTTAATTTGATATCATATATTCGTCTATTCTACTGTGCATTCTATAAAAATTTGATTATGTTTAACAAATCCGGGTTCTTTCGTCAAAGTTTTCAAATTCAACATTTGCGCTAAGCCGTAGGCTATATTTTTAAAGCTTTTAGGTTTTTCAAAGGATGCGCTTCCAGGTGATTTTATAGTAAAAAACTGCTCTTCACTTTCTTTCCTTTCACGCTGATTTGTTATCTTAAAGTTAATTCTCTTTAACATAGGCCAGTCCAAAATATCGTCATATTCTCCTTTATAAACAACAATATATAGGCTCACCTATTTCCATGTCCTACTCCATCCCCGTTCAAATAAAGTATCATTCCCATTTTATATCCGAACTTATCAGTTAAAAATGTTGGACTAAACAATGAACTGCCATATCTAATTGCTTTACTTTGCTCTTCTGTCAAATTCTCTATCTTCCATATCAATCGTCCGTTCTCTGCTCCTGATTCTTCTAATGTCAATAGTCTGGTATAGTAATCCTTATTTTTTTTCATAATTTTTGACTTTTGTCCTAAATGACGTTGCGCAAGTCTCATGTGCCTTGCCAAAAGCACTACTATTATTAGAAAAATTAAATAGGTCATTTGATCTGTTGGTCCGTCCGTGTAATTGGTTGGTGGTAGAAAGAGCAATCTTGTGTGAGAAAGAAGCTAAGTCCCAGTGTAAGTAAATAGATAATAACCCCTGGCCCTCCTCTCTCTTTGCCTCTCTCTCTATCTTTATCTCTGTAGCGCTGATTGTTACGAATGATATTATAGTTTTTATCTCATTGCATTTTGTGATTACTGGTCTCTCTTTCTATTTATTGTGATTCATCCCTCCTTATATAATATGTGAGCGGTAACGGAAATTCGCCTCAAAGCCCACCCGGTCGGGGCGTTGTAGCCACCCTGGCCCTTTCCTGCTTTTCGTGTTCTTTTTCGAAAACCCTTCGATTTATTCCCCTTCGCCTCCTTTAGTGTACCTGCTCTTTTGCTGCTTAAATTTCGCAGTGTTTTTCGAGATTTTCTCACTTTTCTCCTTCGAAAACTCTTCCGCCCTTTGTTTTCGTTTGAAGTCTGCTTTGTGTACTTTGTCAGATACTGCCGTGCCTCGGCTTTTGTTTTGCGTGCGAGGGGGAGATATCCCGAGCTTCCTCGCGTACTGAACTCTTCCATTCGAACAAAACATGTTGTGATGTGCGACCCCCTGGCAAAAGGCATTTGAAATGACGTCATGATTCTGGAAAGATCCATCGTGCGTTGTTTACCGTTTTCGAAACAATGAATCCCTGTTGCGTTTGACACTAATCCGACAGCATCTTTTGTTACTGTGGGCTTTGATTGACGAGGAAGTTGCTTCCTTCCTTGAGCGACCGTGCAGTGGATCTCCTCCATTTTCGAATTTGGGACGGGACAAACCGAATGAATTGATTTCGTTTTGTGGCTGCGTTTTATTTTTGCTGCCGTTTTACTCGAGATTTCCAACTAAAAGCTTCTCAGGATTTAACTGGTAAGTGGCTAAGTTGTTTCTATTTGCCTTCACTAAACTCCTCTGTATCATTCTTATTTTTCTTTCGATTTATTCTTATCCTTTATTTATAGAATTTTTTAGGGCCCTGAAATTCTAAATTAATTCATTGCTTTACAAATCTTTTCTATACTATATCGAATATCGAACTAAAACGCTGAATGATCAATTTCTGCTTTTATAATAACAGGTTTGGATGCAACGATCTAAATAATGAATTTCAGAAACGGCAACATTTTTGTGATTTCACTGAAACGAAGCCATTCAAAACACATGCAGTTGTCTAAAAGCTATTCTGCCTTTCCTTGCAATCAACTGGAAATTTACTTGAAACTTGCTCTTCCAAACTGTTTCCGAAAGAACCTCACTGATTTGGATGTGAAACTCTAACTGGCCAGACTCGAAAACAGCTATTTTCATATTGCATTGAAGCAGACCGTGCCGAGAAGCATGCAAATCCCCCGAAACGCTTTCTCCTTGGCATCCCCAGAATTACTGTTCACGACTGGCCATCCGAAGGCAAAGTAATGGATTTCAAGCACGTCATTTTCGTTCTGCATAACATAAACGTGTGCTCAAACTGGAAACAATTGCTTCCACTCCACATGGATTCTAAACTGGAAACGTGCCCACCACTGAGCTGCAATTCAAAACTCCAAAGTTGTGCATTTGGTCTGTGAAGTATGTGAGTGAATCAATTAAAAATTTTCATGATCTGCTGTATTTAAAACCCTTTTATATATCATGAATTTCTCACTGCGTGTTTAGATGCATCTAACTTTGGGACCCCTTTAAAATTTTCACAATGCGCTTTTTATTACTTTCATTCAATTCGTGTAGTGGTAAATATGTTTTTACGCATTTAATTCTATATTTTTATTATTGTATATTCTCTAATCGCAATTTCGAATTAAATGGATCCATTTATGTTTTCTGATAAACTATTCAATCGCAACGCTTCTCTCCGTTCGGTTTAAGTCGAGACGTTTCCGGCACGCTCAGAAGTGCACGAACATTTGCATCGCGGAAAAATGGACCTGGAACAACCTTGGAATGGAATCAGACCTCGGGGCTTCCATGGGGGAAAGGATGGAAAGATGAGGATCAGAATCATTTCAAATTAAATCATGGGAGAAAACATGGACCTAGAACAACCTTGAAATGGAAGTTGGGATCCGGGATTCCATGGACCATGCTGTGGGGGAATGAATGCAACTTTGAAGATTTGAATGATTTCAAGTTAAATCATCAGAGAAAACATGGACCTGGAACAACCTTGGAATGGAAATTAAAACTCGGGGATTCCATGGACCATGTGGTCGGGGAATGCTTCCAACTATGAGGTTGTCAATGATTTCAATTTATATCATCATGGACCTGGAACAACCTTGGAATGGAAATCAAAACTCAGGGATTCCATGCACCATGTGATCGAGGAATGGTTGCAACTATGAGGCCTTCAAAGATTTCAATTTAAATCATCATGGACCTGGAACAACCATAGAATGGAAATCGGGACTTGGGGCTTCCATGAACCATGTGGTCGGGGAATGCTGGAAACTATACATTTATATTTACATTACGTGTCCCGCGAAAATCCACTTTACCAAAATTTCATTGCCCCTCTTTACTACCCATTACTTCGCGTGTCCGACAAAGAATGATCTTACCAAAACTCAATCAATTTTCATTAGAACCCATTGCTTAACGTGTCCGCCGCTGCAGGATAGTATTTTGATAATTCCTTACTATAATTTCGGTTAAAAGTCCAGTTCTCTCTGTGTCATACGAAGCATTAGCCTCAAGTCTCAACATTACTCCAGATATCGACGAACTAAAAGAAATTGGAAATTTCGATTGGCATTTCCGCCATCTGAGCGATACTTGCGCTAATTTTCGTACTGATGACGTCATCAATAATTTTGCTGCTCTAAGCAAAATTGCGCAAACTATATATCATTCGAATCGGAACGCAACAAGCCATCGATTGGTACCATTTTCATCGAGTTTGTGTGTATGTAAGCGCAGCTGTGCGTGTTTTCACATGCGAAAAATGGTCCTATGTGACGTCATCAAAAAGTGCAGCTTCCGGTTGAAATTTCAAAGGGCCCATCTCGGATTTAGAATCAGCATGCTCGAATTGCTATTATTATGAAATAAAATTTAAAGTTAGGTTGAAGTTCAGATTGTTGGAGAAAATTCCCTGCCTATAGTTTTATTGAAAATTTGATCTTCAATAATTACGCATGCGTATTATACTTCATATTTTGACATTCCCACATTTAAAGTGCACACGGAAACCCTCTTTGACTCCAGGTGACAGCAAAGAGGGTTGGTGACCCTTGCTTGTGCTAAAATGCCACTGGGGGATTTTAAGTTATTTTCGTTTCAATATTTCTGGCTCCAATATCTCCATTGGTAAAACGAGGAAAGAGGGTGAGCTTTAGTGGCTGCTCGGCACATGGCATAGGTTCCCCCGGGGAAGATAGGGTTTCGCCGTTCTTTGGCGAAATTTTATTGGAACCGGTTTATTTACAGATTTATTTCATCAACTTTTCACAATTATTTTTACTTCATTTGAACTGTTTTGAAATTAATTATTGAAAGCAAGACCGAAATTTCTCAAAGAAGTATTCTTCAAGAGCCTAAGTTTCTCAAGTGGAAGTTTCGGCACCCTCAACAGAAAGTGATAATAAGTCTGGTTCTATTTGTTACCAAAACTACCCTCTAAATTTATTGATGGGGCACATGTGGGGGTTCCGGTAGTACGCATGCGTTTATTAAATTGTTTTCAATGTCAAACGACATCGAACCCATCGCCCAGCGGTATCTATGCTCTTCCTTTTCTCTGATTGGTTCATGTGACGCACGAGAAAATTGGTATTTCCGGTGAATATGTGAATGAGATTGCCAAATATGGTCTGTAGATAATGTTTCCGGTACCCAGTATGCTTTGCTGAGCCAGTGGGAGTATAAAAGCTCAGCCACGTGAAGTTTGAGGCCTTTGAACTTAGTTTATGGAGAGGAAGAATATCGGGATGACTTGGAAGAAGTGCCGAAGAAGAACCACGAAGAAAACATGGAAGCTGATGCAACGTAACAAAGATGGCGGACATTTGTAGTTGGACTATGCTTTCCTTATCTTTCAAGACTTCGGTGATTAGTAAATATGTCAATTGGAAAAAAGCCGGCAAGCTGATAGCTGGAACATTTTCCGAATGCCTGGAGAAACTATCCAAACTTTCTTCCTTCAGTCAGGTGAGCTTTTTGACCATGTAGGATGCTTTAGGACTATCATTCCTCTTAAATGTATCTAATTAAAGCTATTTTTACTAGTCGCTGCTTTCAAATATGATATTTTATCAATCTAATCTAAATTTGCTTTTCGTTTTCGTGGATATAGCTCGAGAACGTTCTAAATGACTGGAAAGACTATCCGAAGTTTCTTGATTTAGTGAGGTAAGCTTTTAGGACTATCATTTGTCTTTAATGTATCTAATTAAAGCTATTCTTATTGGTCTCTGCTTTCAAAATATGATATTTTATCAAGTCAATCTAAATTTGCTTTTCGTTTTCGTGGATATAGCTCGAGAACGTTCTAGATGACTGGAAAGACTATCCGAAGTTTCTTGATTTAGTGAGATAAGCTTTTAGGACTATCATTTCTCTTAAATGTATCTATTTAGAGCTATTTATTATTCTTCACCACTTTCTGGTTGCAAAACATGATACTTATTATGTGAATCTAAATTTGCTTTCAGCTTTCATGAATGCCATTTGCCTGGAAAACAGGATCGAAATATTTCTAAACTGGAGGCAAGTTTCATTTGAATTTCGTATGTAACATATTTAACTTGGAGTTTGAGTTCGTCAGTTGCAATGAATTAATAAATACACTTAGTGAGCATAAGTTACGCACCACCGGATAAAAAATGGCGTCTAAAAGTGGCCCGAGGCCTGAGCAAGAAAATTTACATAACAATATATAAATAACAAACGGGTTTCAATAGCGAATTTCTTTAGCAGAAATATACTCAGAATTTCATAAATTTTTAAGTGAAAACATAGTTTAAACTATATCATATTGTTTTGTAATAATATTTAAAGAAAACTGCGAAGGTGTCTCTTAAAAAATTTTCACAAAAATTTATCGAAGTGGAGTAAATAAAACGCCAATAACTATAATTTCTTTCACTGAAAGCCACGCAAATTCTCTCTCATTTAAAAGAGAATGTTTTGAAATTTTGAAAAATGTAAATATTTTTCATGTAACTGTCTTGACCTTTTATAATTTTGAGTTTCAGTCTTTGTTTATCATTTTAGGAGTGTGATTTTACAAAACCTATTTTTCCGTGATTTTTTTTTCAGAGTAAAAAAAAAGAAGGTTAAGCGTCATAACAAAAAATCCGACATGGATATTCCTATAATTTGTTTCAAATACTATAATTTGATATAATTTTCAAGGGCTTCATACTTTCTGAAGTTAACAACAATTTTATTTTTTAAAACCCACTCTGAAATTTGAAAAACAAAACATGTGCTTCCCAAGTGGTAAACAAAGACTGAAACTGAAAATTATATAAGGTCAAGACAGTTACATGAAAAATATTTACATTTTTCAAAATTTCAAAACATTTTCTTTTAAATGAGAGACAATTTGCGTGGCTTTCAGTGAAAGAAATTATAGTTATTGGCGTTTTATTTACTCCACTTCGATAAATTTTTGTGAAAATTTTTTAAGAGACACCTTCGCAGTTTTCTTTAAATATTATTACAAAACAATATGATATAGTTTAAATTATGTTTTCACTTGAAAATTTATGAAATTCTGAGTATATTTCTGCTGAAGAAATTCGCTATTGAAACCCATTTGGTATTTACATATTGTTATGTAAATTTTCTTGCATAGGCCTCGGGCCACTTTTAGACGCCATTTTTCATCGGGTGGTGCGTAACTTATGCTCACTAAGTGTATATTTTTCCTCTGTGATGAAAATCTTGGAATTACCGTATGAAAGTTTATGCTTTTTCAATACAATCTTTGCGGCTTTTTTCTGAGAAGATGTTAACGACCACGATGTAGCTGTCAGGGTCAGGACAAAGAGTTGTTTATTTTGACTTGAGTTGTTTGATTTTATAGGATTGTATTAATATTTGATTCGACTTTCGTTTGAATTCTCAAAATGCATAGTTCATTCTAACTTATTGAAATTATGATAGTTACATGTATTAGCATAAATTATGCCAAATAGTGACATAATTTGATATATATTAACATGTGTTATTTTAATTTCAGACCTCGTCGATCTGGAAATGTGATGAAAGGAAAGTGAGAATGATGAAGGACCATCTTGTAAGGTAAGACAAAAATTGAAGCTTTATTTAAACAATTGAATAATCTTTTTTAAATATCTTTAGTAATGTAGATTCAATGATTCGATCTTTTTCATACTACTGGTTTAAAATTCATACAGATTTATGCTACATTTGTTGTGAATCAAATGCTATATGAACTAATGCATCTATTTTAACTTGTAGATTTACTTCGTGAAAAAGACGCAAAATTTAAAAACGAAGTGAGTAATGCCAGGAAGAATACAAAAGATGATAATAAAGAAACAAAGATTGTATATTGGACAATTAGTTTTATATTTACAATAAAAACAATTATGCTGGCGATGTTAAAATTGAACGAAGACATAAAATTTGTTTGAAAATATTTATAAATGTGTTTTTGCTGTCGTTTGTCACTTCCTCCCACTTTTTGAGACTTATAGTATTTATTATATCCAAATTCGCTATTCTGGGACTTTCTGGGTTAATAGGTTATTTGTAAACAATGGACTCCCTGAGATACAAACAAAATGGAGATACGAGACAGAGAAATTACCTCGCCTTATAAAGGATTCAATTATACTTTTCGCGTTCAAGTAAACTGGCAATAAACGAAAATAGAAAGCTTAATACACCATATTCTTACATCAGATTGTACATTCTTCCTTAATGATTATGCCGAGAAGAATGAAATAAAAAGAATTAACATTACAGAAATCTTTTAAATAATGCTAGTCGCATAGTTTTAAATAAAAACTGGCCTACTCAAAGATTGCTTGGCGGAAAACGAAGAAGAAACGTCGGATATTTTCACCAGCTTCTTAACCATCAGCATTTCTTTTATTTCAGCATTCTGTAGATAAATAAAGATTAGTAAAGTTCGTGCTACTACAATTAACTATTCATTGCAGCAAAATATTCCTTAAAATAGGACCATTATTCTATGCCATTTTTGATTCGCTCATTGCATTGTTAGGTATTCACCCAGAGTTTTAAATACAAATAATTTCAGCAGTTTTCATAAGTTTAAAGCGATCTCATCTAATCTTAAATTTTGTGACCAGAGAGCAGTCAAAAAGAAAAATAGCTTAAGATACAGAAATGATAGTCCCAGAATCTTACCTCATTGAGTCAAGAATCTTCGGATAGTCTTTCCAATCATTTAGAACGTTCTCGAGCTATATATCCGCGAAAAAGAAAAGCAAATTTAGATCGACTTGATAAAATATCATATTTTAAAAAGCACCGACAAGTAAAAATAGCTTTAATTAGATACATTTAAGAGAAATGATAGTCGTAAAACATCCTATAAGGTCAAAAAGCTTACCTGACTGAAGGATGACAGTTCGGATAGTTTCTCCAGGCATTCGGAAGATGTTCCAGCTATCAGCTTGCCGGCTTTTTTCCAATTGACATATTTACTAATCACTGAAGTCTTCAAAGATAAGGAACGGATAGTCCAACTACAAATGTCCGCCATCTTTGCTACGTTGCATCAGCTTCCATGTTTTTCTTCGTTGTTCTTCTTCGACATTTCTTCCAAGTCATCCCGATATTCTTCCTCTCCACAAACCAAGATCAAAGGCTGCAAACTTCACGTGGCTGAGCTTTTATACTCCTACTGGCTCAGTAAAGCATACTGGGTACCGGAAACGTTATCTTCAGACCATATTTGGCAATCTCATTTACAACGAGTTTGAAGACCGCTGGACAACAAGGCCCGTCAATTAAATTCAATTGATAGCTGCTCTGTTGACAAAAAATTCCAGTTACAAAGCAGGCCAATAAGAACCATTAAAGGCCTCCAGGATGATATTTCTCCTCAAAACAATAGAAAATCTTACCATCTGCAGGCCAGAGCTTCAACAATTAATAACAAAAATTCCGACAAGAAGAGTAGTTCAAGCTTCTGTTTTTAAAGCGCCAGCGGAATGGTCAAGCTTCATTGGTGGCTTACCTGAAGCCTCTCCCATTTCTGGGTTTTTGCATCCGGATTATGATATTGTTGCTCTGGTTGAAAAAATATCAGAAGGCCACCCAATATACAACGATCCATTCAACTATTACAATTAATTTCCCATTCTCTTTTCATTGAACCTTGCAATTAAAAACGTGTTCTCCTCCAATGCAATAAAGAACGTTTTAAAACGGATGGTTAATATTGTGTGAGACATTGCCTCCTTGGTTGACTCACAATTTGCAGCTCCTCCTGGCCAAAGGAAAAGAATATTAAGCCACTGGCTAAACCTACCAAAATTACGAAAAAGAGGAATTTATGCAGTCGACCAAAGAAAAACGCAAGAACCAAAATCGGGTTGTCAGAAAAATTACAAAGGTCATCCATTCCTGCTGCTCGGAGTCTTTACTGTTTTTTGCAAACACGGTGAGTCAGCATACAACAGCAATAGCATAGCCTATAACATGTTAAATCTAGGCTTCATTTAAAATCACATTAACATTTGTAACATTTGCATCTAATCTCTTATTAACATTTGTGTAAATTGAATCTTTTTATTTGTAATTTGAATTTTGTATTGTGAAATCTTAAATATCAGTAGTTGGCCTAAATTAGCTTTAGTATAGCTATATATCCAGCCAACTTTAAATAAATTAGTAATAATAATAATAATAATGTTTTCATTTGAGTTGTATACTCACTGTATCATACGAGTTGCTACAATGTTTCGTAACAGACAAGCTGGGAAAACTAACGACCAACAGAACAAACGCAATAGAATAACAAGAGGGCTTCTCCCTAAAAATGTGTAACCTCTTGTGTCGTTTGCTAAAGAAAACCAATTCGTACTTGATAAAACGAATAAATGCATACTCTAATGCTAAATAAATAAGTGAATAATAAATAAGCTTAATGTGCCAACTTACAATCTATGTATCCCTGTAGCTATGAAGCATGCAGAATGGCCTAACCACAGCAAATGATGGGCCTATTACGGCTAGCAACAATAGGCCACAACTCAAACACTAATACCAATGATACTTGCGATGACGATCTTAAACGTAACAAAACTAGCAAGAGTAAGCCAGTGAGTGTCCCTAGACAAGCTTTATACCCATAGGAAATGCACAAAAATGAAAATATGGAAATTTCCATAGGAATTTCCATAGGAACGCCTATGGAAATTCCTAATAAGGATTTATGCAACGTGCCACACGATGCAACGACACTGAAAGGAGGCTGTCCAAAGCAGCAACAGCCAATTCATGCTCCTACGCAAGGTCAGCAAACCGCAGCGCAGAAGCAAAGCAAAAAATTATGTTTATTGTACAACGATGGTGAATAATGAATAATAAATTTCAAAGAGTATTTACTTAATGATAAGAATAAAAACTTGTTCGATATACTGTTGATATCATACGTATTTACAAAATTCCTTCATATCTTTGACTTCATTTCTGTCATTCAAAAATCGTAAATCGGCCGCGGTTTTGCTAAAAAAGAAAACATTGAGATGTCAAAATTGGCTTCTTTCTGATTTCAATATAACAATAACAAAATTGATACAAAGAAAAATGATGTCAAGATTGTCAAGAATTTGTTGAAGTGATGTAAGCTTTTACAATAGTTTCTGGAAATGAATATTTTAAAATCTGAAATCACCATATCGAGTTTTATTGAATTGGAAAATAATAAAAAAAAACCGCAGGGCACTTTAACCGTAGCAGAGAGGATATAAGAATACCTTATATATCTCATCTCTATAGACTCAAAAAAGTCAATTAGAAAATTCCCTTGCCAATATTTATACGACTGATAATGTAGCGTGTCTATTTTGTATAAATACGTAAAATCAAATTATGGTTCACTGCATAATCAATTGCATAACTTTATTTTTAACTTCACAAGCATGACTTAATCTTTCTTCTCGAAATATCTAGAAATTTATTTGCTTATAGCCGCCATGACCTTTTATATGATTATATATATACCTTATAAATAGTAGAAAGTGTCATAAAATCCAGAGTAAAATTAGGAAGAATTGTTTGTCTCAAGTCACTGTTAAAATCTATCCTACTCCAGTCACAAACAAAGTCAAACGAGAATATTTGTTATTCCTTTTTGTACCATACTTGCATTAATAACATTGCTTATTTGCATTGTTACTACAACAGCGAATTATTGAGATGTATAACGTTTAATATAAGATTAACTATAACAGAACAAAAGACTTACCAAAATAAGCGTTGATCTCCTCCTTCACCTTTGCAAAGTTCGTGTTGAAATTTGTTTCGTCAGTCCAGCATATACACGTTTTCTCTCTTACTATCATATTCAATTCGTCGCAGGGGTGGAAGTCATTATCCAGCTTCACTGCTATAATCTTTGGCTTCCAAAAAGACTAAAAATACAAGAAAGGAAAACAACATAGTAAAGTATATCAACATGCTAAAGCAAACAGACTGATTAAAAATATCAGAGCAATAGACAGGAATGAACTTTATAAACAATCATACAGTAATAAGAAACTGGCAACCTTACCCTGGCATAAAATATCCCCTTACATTGTGTAGATTCTTCGTATCCAACAGTCAACAACTCGACAACAACTCGAGGTTCATACTTCTTTAACTCAATATTAACAAACACGGGACAACCAATTTCATCTGCGAATTTTTGTTTAATTTCATTTGCTTCAACCTGGTTGCCCGGCGCATTCGAAATTACGATGAACTTTTGATCTGGAAATAAAAAATCAATAATAATCAAATGATACAAGAAATGCAACATTAGTACAATCAATGTGTTAATCATAATCAAAACATAACACTCGACACAGTACCGTAAATCCTCGAATAAGCCCCACGTTCGAATAAGCCCCCCCCCCTCGATTAAGCCCCCACCTAAAAAATCATTTTTGCAAATAAGCCCCCCCTCGAATAAGCCCCCATGGGGTCTTATTCGAGGGAAGCATAAGCGCAGAATAATATCTTATTTCGAGAAAGCCCCACAGGACAATAGCTATACAGTATCACTTCCTTTGACTCGAGACAAAAAAGCAAAAAGAAACCCGATTTTCATGATGATGAACAAATTATACGTTTTGTTAGATCTTCACACAGCACTTTGTGAAAAAAGTTTAGCTGATTGAGAAAATTATGTCGTCTTTTTTCTGTCAACCTTTGAGGAAAAAGCAAAACTTTGAAAATAAGCCCCCACCCTTGAATAAGCGCCCCCCTCGAATAAGCGCCCGCCTCGAATAAGCCCCCACCCGAAAATTCATTTTTGCAAATAAGCCCCCGGGGGCTTATTCGAGGATCTACGGTAATGCTATCTTTTCGTTTATGAAAACAAATTATTTTACCTATTCTACCTGCTATAAATTTTGTAATATATTTTGTAATCTTAAAAAGACAGCACTTTTTCATTGTTATCGAAATATTATTGTCAAAGTTCAATTTCATTCGCGGAGTAATGATGAAAAACTTTCCAATCTTTATTGATGATAATTAACTTACCTATTATAGATGATATCATCTGATTTAATTCACTGGGCATTTCGGCATTATTTCGTTCATCTGCTAAGTCCAAACACGGGTTTGAATCAAACACAAAACTCATCGCTTCACTTGGATGAAAATCTGCTTCCAACTTAACAAGTAGAATTTTAATCCTTTCATTCTATAATTAAAGACAAATTAATTTGATAAAGACAACCAACGAAAGAAAGACAGAGTAAATAGATGATACAAATATCCACTGAATATGAAACATAAATGCCGACTCGTGTTAGCAAAACAATTTACCTGGGCAAAAAGAATATCTCTCTCAACATCTTCTGGAATTTGATGTTGAATAAAGACAACAAGTACGGAAGGGAGTTTATAATATCGTCTTTTAAACTTTTTAATGTTTTCATCCATCGCAATATAATGCTTTGTATCATCCAGGTTTTCTTTCAAGTGAAGAACAAAGTTACGACTGTCTGGTTGACACAAAAGTAGGATTGATCTCGGATCTACGAAAAGAAATCAAATGGTCGATTGGGAATTAATAAAATAATAACATAACATAAGCCACTGGACATGGAAATCCAGTTGCATTTGAAGTTGTCAAGTAAAAATAAATTATAACTTAGTATTTATTTCAACATTCAAAAGAGTACATGATTGGCATGATAAATGAAAATATAAATATATGTCAAAAGATGAACCGCGCAACGTTGTATAAAATAGTTGAAACATTTTAGTTCACTTACAACGTTCACTGATTATTACTCCATTCTGTTTCATCTGGAATTGAAAAACAAGCAGTTAATAGTTTTGGCTGATATATTATGTCACAACAGTTTACCAATGCACAACACCTCGCTGATTTAAAACGAACATAGAAATTAATAACCTTAATCTAATAGTATAAAAATAAGTCTAAGAATTTTGGCCAAGTTCTGAACAAAAAATTACAACTACAATTTATGAAACAGCATCGCAAATTAATTCAAAGAAAGGAGGTCTTAATTTACTAAAGATTAAATGTTCAAGTTTTATTTTATAAAATTACGAATATGATGGACAAATGACAGTTAAACACAACAGTATATTTTTGTGCAGCATGCTCTTTATCAACAAAAATTTTAAAGTTAGATAAATGCATTCATCAGATTTAAAGCCGCAAACCGTCAAGAACTTAAAGGCCTACTGCAATCAAAAATCACTTTCCCGTTTTTTTTCATAAAATGAAATTTCAATCTTTACTGATTACTTTGGTGCCTGTTTTATTTTTATTCGATCACGATAAGTATACTAAATTTGGCTTTGAAATGGGGCACTGACTGCGACTTGGTATGACGTCATAACCAGGACACAAATCGACTTTTATAATGGGAGAGTATGGGGAAAAGTTTTCAAATTTGCACTATGCGTAACTCCGACCCTTATTAAAAAATCGCATCCCAGGGTACAATACTATAACTTTCCGCGCGTCGTTTCAGCTATTAACCAAAAAAATTGAACTTACGGTAACGCTATAGCGGCGCTTTGAAAAAGGGTACTACAAACCGCGCGGTCAGTCAAAAGACATCTTATTCCGCGCGGTCTGATTTCCAAGCAGCTGGAAGCATTCACAAAGGAAGTTTGTCAGAAATCATGGATGGCGGAGCTGTGTAAGTACAACTAGTAGCAAACACGATGGCCGGGGTTGTTGTTAGAGGATCAGACAAAGTAAGCTGTTACAGCAGTTAATTAATAAATGGGATTTTCAAGCAGCCGTTTTCAAAACAAATTTCAAATGAAACAGAGAAGGAGAGCTGAAGGCGTGCGTTTTGCTCACAATACACATAGGCCAGACAGAAATTACAAACATAAAGCTACGGAACCACCACCTTCATTTTTTGTCCATTTGGAATTTTGAAACCATCGTGTTTCAACAGAAAACTAACACATCTGATTATGATAATAAATTGCTATGCAGAATATTGCGATTAGTTTTATTTTATTTCTCCAACTTCTACCCCGATGAAAACACTGTAGAAACTTGACGTTGCAGCCAGACGTGATGTAAAAGTAATTCGTTTTGATAAGACTGGACTGACAACAACTTAGCAGCATCAGATATTTCTTAAAAAGCCAACTCTGAGCGTAAATAGTCCATGTAGATTCTGAAAACATCTCTGCATTCTCTCACACATACATCATATGCGACTCAGTCAAGAAGTCAAATGCAAAAGTATATTTCATCTCGACACTGATAATGATAATCCCCGTTGTTTGCTTCCGCTCTCCGCCGCAACTGATCGCCATCCCGCAGTTTGACGTCACGACCAAAACTGCCCCAATTCAGACCCCAATTACTCCCCCCAAATCGCTTTTTAAAATTATGAAAAAAATTTTAAAATTTGTAAAAACACTTTAATACTTATGCCTAGGGATGCAATTTTTAATTAATTATTTATTTATTGAGCTAGACGGAGTGGAGCAAAAAGCTACAATACACTTCAATACAAAAACTTGAAATGGGTCCTGGTTATTACGTCACGTTTGTCGCAGTTGAAATGGCAAAATCGACGACTTTGCGGGCTTGTAAAAACATTTCTACTGGATCAATTTTCATTCTGAAAACGGTTTTATGATCAGTTCGAATAGGTTTACCATGAAATGCAAAAAAATCATATCGCTTTTTTTGATTGCAGTAGGCCTTTAAAACTTCCAAAACTTTAAATCCTTCCTTCATTACTAAATTGATGACATAATTTTGGGGATTAATGTACGGGTTTATGAAGTATTAAAATAGCACAGAATTCCAAAGAAAAATTATTTGGTTTCAAATGATATCAAGGAAACGTGAAATGAGAATTAGAACTAACAAAGTTTTGATTTTGAAATTTGTACAAAACGGGCGCCATTTCAAAGTTTAATTCAAAACGCATGAAACCAGCATTAACATTGAATATATGAAATGGTTGGTAAATTCAAAATAATTCTTGATATATTTTATCATAGATGTTTTCTTTACTATTTTATGATTGCTATTATATTGTTTGTAATACATGAAATTGCAAGTCAAAGCATGGAACTTTAATGTTCAACCCAAACAAGACTTCAAATTTCTCAGTTGTTGAATGAAATTTTCGGCGCCAATTACTCATCATATCTAAAACTTTATTTCTTCAACATTATAATTATTATGTAATTGAAGTTTAAAGTAATAACTTGATAAAATAATTAAAAACCTGGTAATGTTAATCCATATATATGAAATATAGACAGTGACAATGCAAGTAATAATGTTCTTACCTTTTGCTTCAAATCACGATTCACAAGTGGACAATAGTGTAAGCTCATCCTCTTCAACCTCCATTGCTCCATTTCAAACACTTTCTTCATGATATTTTCAAACTCTTTCCCACCAACCCGAACATCTTCCAACACAACCCATTCCGCCAATCCAAATAGATTGGCGGCTGAGCTGATATCTGAATGGTCAATTCTCATTTGTGTCATTGTCAACTCTTCCAATTTCATTTTCGTTGTTGATTCATTCGCATTGGTGGTGAACAAAGGGACCTTGCAGTTATTAAACCAAACACTCCTACAGAAAGCCACGTTGCGGTGGACCAACATTGACTGGTCCTCAGTAAAATGATTTACATTAATCAACTGAACCCAGCCAATGTCGATCCACCCTGCGTAATCAAGGATTTTCATCTCTCTCAAATCATCTATATGAAATTGAATCCCACTGAATGCATTCTTGATTTTAGAATTTGCCACTTCATTTCCAGTCGCCAACTTCAGAATGGATAACAAATTTGATTGATCAAATGTGTTGAGCTTCACTGTGACATTTGAACGTGGCTTTATTGACTTCAGCAGTTCTACCAAGAATTTCACATCACGGACTTTGTCGCTTGCAACAAAACAGTCGGCCAGAAATCTCACTTTCAACAGAACTTCTTTACTTGGTAACTGTTAGAAGATATAATTAAAGATCAATTATACTTGTATATGTAAGAATATTCTATATAATAAACAATTACAAATATAATCAGTAACATTGAATTTAAAGTTACAAACCTGGTTTAAAATACCACGGATTACGCTCTGCGCGCCTTCATATGTGATCACTCCATCACCACATTTTTTTGCAACCTGACAACAAATTTAATAATAATTTATTTATATTATAACAGATAATATATCATATATTAATAACTATGATCAACATCACCTAAGTTCACGAACCTCTTTCCCATTGGCAAGTTTTTCTACTAATTGATACGATATTTCATCATCCTCTTCAAATGAAGTTTTCTTTACCAAACTGAATCGTAAAAAACTGCACACAAACGAAATAATTTCGTAGCGTTCTTCCCTCAATAGCTCCTCAAGTAACTCGTTTCTTTTTCCATCTAGATAGACGTGAATAGAAGCCAGGAACTCCATGATCGTTAAATGTTTGAACATATATTTACTTATATTTCCAAATGAGTTCTTTATTCCCAATAGAAACCCTTCAATAGACTTTTCATCCTCACACTCTAGCTCCGTCTTTTTGAAGATAATGCTTCCTGAACTGTATAGCATGAATGCCTGTTTACAAATCGCCAGCAACTGCTGTGAATAATGAGAAAAGATTTCCCATCCAAGATTTTGGTTGTCCGATTGTTTGTCTTTGAAGTGCTGTTTCATCAACAAAAATAGCATCCAACAGTAAATACTTGTGTTGTGGGAAATAGACATATTTTCTGTTGACAACATTGCAATACAACACAGTGTTGTCAAAAACTGCGGAATTGCTTTCATTGTCGATATATTTCTTGACTTTTCAATTGCCTTATTGATTTTTTGTTCTGTTGATGGTTGATTCTCAGTCGCGGTTGTTGATAATTTGTCAAATTTCTCAATATATTCCTGAACTTGATTCTCATCAAGCCCAAGGATTTCCAACTTTTGGTACCTTTCTTTGATTGTATCAACAAAGTGTTCAGTGTGCGGTCTTGCAAAGATTAAAAACTTTGATTCGGAAAATTTCTCAGTAAATGCTTGAACCATGTCAGGTTTTTGAAGTTCATCGAGCCCATCAATAAGAAACAACGTAGCTTTATCATCTCTAACGGGAACATCTCCAAAATATTTTTCAATTTCCTCAATTCCAATTTCTTTGTCACTTTTCTGAAGGAAGTTGTTTAACTTTCTGCATGTTATGTACAACAGACACTTTATATGCCTGTACACTTCACTAGATGACCAGTCGTAGGCAATTCTTTTAGCCAGAACAGACTTCCCAATTCCAGCTACTCCGCCGACAAAGACAATCCGGCCTTTGTTATCATCCTTCAGCATATTTATCAGTTCCTCGACTTCAATATTCTGCCCATGATCTTTCAAAGACTCCATGTGTCTGGCCATTTCGCCGCGGAAGGTCTTATCGGCAGCTGGACTTCTCTTCTCTTCTCTGATTCTCAAATTTACCGCGAAATCTTGAATTTTAACATTTAGTGGCTTGATACAACCATGCTCTACACAATTGACTTCATGTTTCGCACATTCTTTCCGATATCTCTCTCTTAATCCAGAAAAATCTAAAAATGAAAGGATTTCTAACAATAACTAAACAGCAGAATAAATCATTCCAGATGGCGCAATGCAAAACTAAAGTCAAACCGCCAAAATATACGAGGACCAAAATTTTACAACTTTTTTCGAAAAGCGGTGTTAATTTTTTATTAAATTTTTTGCTAATACCCACCATAATTTAGGCGATATTTGGAAATAGTAATACATCTTTAACCAAAATTAGCAGAAAAAATGAACAGAGCAGAAAACAAACTTTGAATTAGTAAAATCTAGGGTTCTTAAGAGTTACTAAACCATGACTCTGTTTCGAAGCGAGTTTTCGTCATTCGTAATCTGTTCCTCAGTGCTTGTTTTCAAGGTGGCATTTCATTCGCA
Organism: Sanderia malayensis; assembly: GCA_013076295.1. Taxonomy (NCBI): domain Eukaryota; kingdom Metazoa; phylum Cnidaria; class Scyphozoa; order Semaeostomeae; family Pelagiidae; genus Sanderia; species Sanderia malayensis. The sequence goes on along the minus strand of RQOL01000764.1, from coordinate 13,752 downwards.
ACATTTAATCAGCATGAGGTACAAAATAATTTTACAAGATCGAAAAATTCAGAGGAACATTTTTGACACATCCAAAAACATTGTGAAAACGGGTGCTTGATTTTAAAATCGACTCAACCGATTAAACTCATTTACAGCAGAAATTGGTAGTAGATGATATCACGTTTACAGGGGAAAAACTTGGCAAAACATTGCTTTGCACCAGCATGTTACCGTTTTGAAAAAGATGAATGGTTTATCGATCGAAATTGATAAATATTGTTGCACAATTACAATGACAAGAGTCAAAAGATTCGGAGATATTACAGTTGGCCACATACCAAGAGAGCTGTCTAGATTTGTATATTTATTTATTCATGAGGGAGGAACAGTTACTGGAACTGTTGCCAGTGTTACCCCCAGGCCTTCACCGATTACCGAAGAAGGAATAGAAATACCGATTTTAATGCACTTCACTCACGAAAATAATGTTGTGTTAAAAAAATGGAAAAATTTGAAAAAGAATTGGTTGAAAAAAATGTCAGAAAAATTTCATCATGAACAGCAGCTGCAGATGAGAGATGAAACTAGGGAGGAGCAGTACGAACATGACATAGAAGAAGACGCCATCGAAGTTCAGTCGGACAACGAGGTAGAGGAACTTTTATTCTTATCATTAAGAGGTAGATACAAAAAGCACCGAAACAGAGACGATGGTAATTGACTAAATTACAGTTTGCTTTCTTTTTCGAAGGATATACAAAAAACGCGTCTTTAAAATATAAATTAAATTCTTTTTCTTTCTTTGATCTTTGTATGGCGTAAAACTGTTGTGTGGGTCGTTTAACTACAATTGTTAGCTTGTATTTGACACCTATATGTTTACAGTATTGTTAAGTATGAGCGTGGTTGGCTGGTGCACCCGCTTGAAAGTGTGAAGGCGTGTGCCAATCCAAGGTACGGGTCCCATGTGGACAAGAATGGGGCACCATGTCACCACGCTTGTTTTGATTATTATTGTTAACATAAATAGAGTAAATAAGTAGAGAAGAGAAGAGAAAAAACAGTCAGTCAACCTCAGAGAGTTAAAGAGAAAACAAGAGGTACAGTCGCGGCCTTGGGCCAGCCATACCCCCACCTTACGACAAAAAGCTCGTCTTCTTACTGTGTCTAACTTTAGCGTACAGCACCATAGCAAGTGAAACATCGCCTACCGAACTTTTGACTACCGTCCCCAGCTCTGGGGTGTATTCATAAAGAAACATCTCACGACAAAACACGACCCTAAATGGCGTTAGAGCAGATTTTGGGGGTGGCGGAATTCTGTAGACTCACCTTCATTTGAATTGTTTCTTGGTTCATTATTTTCAGTTGCTTTTTCACAAGTTTTCAGTTGCTTTTTTTTTTTAAATGAAAACACCACTCCATTACACATCCAGTGTAAACAAAACGCAAGGAGACGTTTAGAACCAAGCATGGATTGAGTCAAACTCAAAAGTTATGGGCGACATTTGGCCAAAAAATTTAGCATTATTGATGGTTTAGAGACAACATCACTCCTTGCTAAACGGGCAGAGAAATAAAGTGGGGTTTTAGGGGCAAAGAGGAAAGTGTATGCCCCACACGGTTATCCATCCCTGTTGTTCTGTCTCCGAAATTTCGACTACTGGGGCTGCTAATGGGTCATCATATTACATGGGTCCCCATCTCACTCTAGTCTTTAAACACAAAAAAATTATCTGAGTAGAATCATCTTAAAAAGTTTGCAATACAATGACAAGCACAACTATGAAAAGTACCTTGTGAGCTTGAAGAGGCAAAAGTTGCAGAACCAGTCGTCACTTCACTGTTACCAGGAGCATTTTCCAGTACAGTTCCGACTCTATCAAATGTGTGGGTTGTACCTGTTAAACAAATAGCTATATTGAGTATTTAATAATTAACTCTTGCCTTAATTGCAATATTTTTGGAACCCCAGTGTACATCATGTTGCTTGCTAATTCTACAAAAATAAACCAGTGTAGTGATTCTCGCATTATGACATTGGTTTCCCTTTTGCTGTTTAAGCAAGCCAGCCCAAACCAATTACCATGTCTAATTGAAATTGAGTATTATTTGCGTCGTTACTAAAAAGCGGAACAACCCAAGAACAACCCAAGAACAGGCTGAACAACCCAAGAACAACCCAAGAACAAGCTGAACAACCCAAGAACAACCCAAGAACAACCCAAGAACAGTCCGAAAACCCCAAGAACAACCCAAGAACCACCCAAGAACAACCTCCAAGCCCCAAGAACAAGCTGAACAACCCAAAAAGAATGCAAGAACAACCCGAGATTGTCCTAATAGGGTTCTTTCTTTCCCGATTTCATGTCGTTGAAAGCGTAAAGTATCTATGGCACGCCATGTGAGTGCCGTGTGTCATGTCTTGTATGTTTAGGACTTCGAATACTCTCAGAAAAAATGATATACGTACAAAAGTCTTCATTTGCATGCGTTTATTGTTTGTGTTCTGCAGTACTCGTCACCCTTTTGCGATTTCCCCAAGCAATAATGTCGTGGCGGGCGGAAAGGAAAGGCGACTGACGTTTGTTGTGGTGAAATTTAAATTTAGGCCCTACCGCCTCGTTCCTGTTTATCCATTCATCCAGTGAAGTTTGCTCTTTTTCAAGTCATTAGTGGGAATGCCCGTACGTCATAGACGAAAGAAAGGCTTCCCCACAGGATATTCTTCGTGAGGGTGCAGCATCATATCATGACTTTCAAGTCCACTCATCAATTTAAGTCATGATTTAGTTTGTTTTTAGTGAAGTTTACGCAAACTTTACGTAATTTTCACTTCGTTTCATGGCCTTTCCCTTCCTCTTATCTGTTATCACCTCGATAGATTGCTAATAGTGTGCTAATTTTAGATTGGTATCTGGGTATATATCTTGGTAAGTTTGTAGTAAAATTCAGCAAGAGTTGGAAAGCCAAGCCAACAATACGAAAGAGCTGAATTGATCAAAAAGCTTTACACAAAGATTTTGGATTCGACAGAGAAACCACTGTTGCCGTTTCTGAGAACATGGAGACCATAATGCAAAAGCTTGAAGATGAAGTAAGTTTTTTTCTTTCTAGTAAATACGCACATTTTTGTATTAGAAACCAACCTCGACAATGAGTGCTCAAGCTTCTTAAATCATCAAAGAATTATAGAGCTTCATATTTCGTAGCATTTTTTTGTCATTCACTCAAAAATATTAGGGACCTTTAGATCGAGTACGAAAACGAAGACGAAATTCGAGATCACAGGGCACCGAGGAACTTCGTACTCGTTCTGGAAGTTTCGTTTGTTTAGATGGCCTTACTAATGTTTCCTAAGGTAGTCCAAGCCTGTCCTCCTTGTTTTGAAAAAGGATTATGAGCAAATAGTTCGACAAATAACACTTCTCGCATGTAAAAATGCACGTGCCTAATTTTCCTTACAAAATTTTCTCTTTTCGCTTTACCATTTTCAATTTTAAACTTCGTAGTCTCGAGTACGAAATTTTCCAAAAACTTTGTTGTCTCCCGTGCGAAGACTACGAAATTTTTCGGGTGATTCCCAGGGAGCACGCGCAGAACAACACACGCCATCAAATTTTATCTTCGTTTTCGTTTTCGTACTCGATTTAAAGGTCCCTATTAACGCGAACGAAACTCTCCAATCTGTGGAGCTTCGTAAATCAGTTTCATTAGATATTTGCCACAAATATTTCAGTGTGTTCACTTTCTCAAATATTTTCGCTCAGGTTTCTCGTAGTTTTCGTGTCCCATCGTTAGTGATCACTTAATAATTAGTCGTCCAGTCAGCCTCAACTTCTAGTCCATTTTATCTACTCACAGCTACTTTTTTATATTCTTTATAATAATAGAAGAACCAGTTGTACATTCCTGAGCATGTCCTGGTGCAATATATTGCTCAAATGAACACTTTACTGCATTATGACCGTCATCTATTTGTGCATTTTTTAAACATATTATACTCATTATGTTTACCATTTACCACATTCATTTTACACTCATTTTCATAAGAAAACTTGAACTTCTGCTAAGCGTTGATATTTTTCATTGTTATTCTCAAATGTACGCCGCTTTTGGCAATTTCGAGTCTCAGTATTTTTATGAACATTACACTCTTTTTTCTTTATAAGAATAAATTTTATAAGAATATTGAGGCTCAAAATTGCAAAAAAACAATGGAAATTTAAGAATAACAATGGAAAAGATCGAGGCTCAGAAAAATTTTAAGTATTCTTATAAAAAGAAAAGAGTGTATTCCTAAAACTGTGCATTCAATTTTTCTGTGCAGTTTACGTTGCCTCCTTATGGGCCGTTGTCAAAGTACATGGATCATCTGCCACTTGACATCAGACAGGGTGTTGCGCATTTAGCAGAAAGCTATATATTCAACACATTTGCCGACTTACATCTGGTCAACACTTTAGCCAATCAAGAAGGCATCAATACGCCATTACTGATAGCTTACAGTTTTACTGTTCAAAAATATGAAGAAGCAAACGGAGTTCCAGAGTTCTGTGACCTTCCACATCCTGTAGTCAACGTATTTATGGATTATAAGGTAAGAAAGAAGAGCAACTTCACTTCTGCTACCATTTCTTAACAGTCTAATTATATGACTTTAGCCAAGCCTACCTTAACTAGCGTTATCGTAATTTGCACTGACTCGCACCATTTTAGTAAAAATTTCGATTCTGCATTATTGTAAGCCAAGGCAAGCTATCCAATCGAACAATAAAGCAGAACTAATGATAGCAATACTTTTCTCTAAACAATTTTTACAAATTGAGCAACGTTCTTTATTTGCATTTAGGGTGGAAGCGACACCTTCGATGGAGAGGAAATGTACCAGTTTATTGAGCCATTAACACAGGAAAATCAGGATGAAAGTGTGGCGATTGAAAATCACCCCGAATGTTCACTAAAGGAACGATCAGCAGAGAAACCGATTGAAGATGGACAAAACTTGGACGCTGCAGATGCTATTCTGAATGTATTACTAAACAGTCCTGCGGATTTTGAAAGAAAGGCTGCACCTTCAGGCATTCGCCAAAACTTCATGTGCACATTCAATAGAGAGGTTGTTCCAATGGAGACTGCCCGGGCAGACGATAACGGAGCGTATGTTCAAACTGGGTGTCCAAAGCGCTGGTATTACATTAGTAATGACAAGGAATGGAAATGCACGGTAGCAAGACAAGAAAATGGGGGCGTTTACTACATCAACGAGAGAGTGGGATCAAAGTATGAAAAGAAGTTCGTGCGTCCTTGTGATGTTTACCAGCTAACACGCACATACAGGCAGAATAAATGCAACCCTGAATTCGTGCAAATGTTTGCAACAGTGAGACAGGCAGATCACAAAGACGAAGATCCATATTATTTAATGTCCTATAACTGGAAAAACGGCGACGAAAATGCAGAGAAAAACTTCGTTTTATCTCGGCATGGCAATGCAAAACGGCCTCATGCAACCACTTACATGAAACAAAATCCAGCCATAAAAAAGAAGGCTGTCAATATGCTGTCAAACACAGCCTCGTGCGCAAAAGTCTACCGAGATTTGATTAAAGAAGCAAAGGTGACTTTCTCTATAAACTAGTCATGGTGACTGTTTACCTATCAATAATTAACATATCATTTAAAAATCCGGTTGTTAAAAACATATTTTCGCATTTCAGACACCGAACGAAGAGCCATGCAATCCTAAATTCGTTCATAACATTAAAGCCAGGAAAAAGGTGCACGTGCGACAAGAGACTGGAGCTGGGATTCCTGAATGCGAAACCCTGGTGCAGCAAATGCGGAACGAAAAATGCAACATTGAAAGTGTTGTATTGATGCAAGAGCATTATGTCTCTTTCTGTGCTACTAATCAGATGCTTGCGGATATTGATCGGTTTTGTGTGCATGGCAACAGTGTATTCATTGTTGACACAACATTCGAATTGTCAGATGGTTTTTGGCTAACTGACAGCTCATTCTCCTACGAGGCATTGGTCAACGAAAAGGGAATTCATCCAGTTTTTCCAGGACCCTACATGTGGCACTTTAGAAAAGACCGAAGGACATATAGGTGTGATTGATATTTGTAAATTATTCATTCTAAATTTTTATCTACTTTTTCATCTCACAAAATATTCTCACGGTTAAAATAAAAAATTACAATGAATGTGTAACAGCAATACTCTCTTGCTTTTAGACGGTTTGCTTTGGAGATGACATATGCCAAACCAGCCTTGCTGTCCATCAAAAAAGTTGGCCATGATTTGGACAATGCCATTGGAAATGGTTTGACAGACATTCTTCGTGATGCTGAAAAACTGTTCTGCACTGAACATATGCAGAAAAATGATGAGCGTAGATTGAAGGAAATGTCAGCAAATGCAAGCACCACCAGACGAATAATGGCAGACATCTATGGCACACAGCATGGATGTGTTGCAGAACAAGGACTGGCAGATGCTATTGATCCGGAAGACTTTGATGCCAAGCTGGAGAGCCTTAAACCAATATGGGATGGCCTGCTGCCCAACTTTCATGCATGGTTTATGGCGAGACGTGCGAAGACCTTTAAAGCCAATTTGGTGTTAAGTGCTCGTTCACAACTTAACATCAAAGGCAGGTTTTACACAAATGGGCTCGAGAGTGGTCACAGACTGCAAAAGAAGTTTCTTGCAGAAGAATCTCACAATGAGTCCAGAGTTGCAGAAGTCAACAAATTAATTTGCCAATGGGTTGAAGAATTCTACACAGAGTCTGTTCGAGCACTGCGGGGATTGGGAAGATATCGCCTTGCCAATGGATATGAAACGTTTTTTGTGGAGCCAACAAAATGGAACCAGTGGAGCCCTCAGCGACGCCAGCAACACGCTGATCAGTTTTTCGCCTTCATTCCTTCTCAGAGTCAATGCTATCGCAAACCTGCATCAGCTGGTCTGAAGAAACCACCTAAGGTGCCAAGAAGAGTTAGCATGCAGGAACCTGAAATATTCATTGATCGAACAATAACTACGATGCCACAGCCTGCGAGCAAAGTTCAAAAAGTCACTCCCATCAAGTTGAAAAAGTCATCAACAGCTTCACCTTCCTGGGCAGTGACTCAGCAAGCAAACATGCCAAGTCCAGCAGCATCAGATCCTCTAAATCCTGACCGCCTTCTGCAAAGTTCATTTGAACTTGTCCATCGATCAGACCATAAAAACTGTCCCATCTCAGTAAAGCGTTGCCAGAGCTGCAAGCGAATATTCACAACATCAGATTGGGTTGTTGTAAAGACAGAGGGACTGAGAGAATGGACTGCTGGTAATGGAAAACAAAAATCAGCTTCAGGAAACATTTACTTACATTATTTAAGATCATGTCTGCTAGAATACCAGCAAAATTTTGAATTCACCATGGTAACTGTTCCAAAATCAACCTTAAAATACCTTCCAGAAGGTTCGATAAAGAAATTTCAGCGGCAAGGATGCAAGATTGAACAATGACTTGATATAAATCTTTGTATTATTTTTATTCACTTATTATTTGTGTAGTTTCCATAAAATGTCATCGTTTGTGTTTGCTGCACGCCAACTCTCTCTTTTTGACTCAGACTCAGAACCTGCCACCTGGACTGTTTCTGCACAATGGTGTGTTGTTGTTCCAGTGTGTGCGAAATTGACTGGACGATGAATGATGAACAAAAGCAACCAAAACGATGAATGGTAGGTAACCAAAAAAGCCTATCAACTTTACATATACAAGCCAAGCCACGAAGTGAATCGGTTCCACGAGCCAGATATGGAGGATTGAGGTAGCCACATAATCTTTTCATGGTTGTTAGCATTGGATTTCCCCAAAAAAGTTCCAGAATGTTGACTAACTTTCAACAAAATTTATCCAGTGGATTCCGCGTTCTGACTCGCTTTGTAACCTCACCTCATAAGAAAATTAGTTAGGCCACTTCACGTCACGTTGTAAAAAGACAACAACCACAACATCCCAAACCCACAATAACGCCGTGAAAATGGGAAAGAAAGAACCCTATTAGGACAATCTCGGGTTGTTCTTGCGTTCATTTTGGGTTGTTCAGCTTGTTCTTGGGGCTTGAAGGTTGTTCTTGGGTGGTTCTTGGGTTGTTCTTGGGGTTTTCGGACTGTTCTTGGGTTGTTCTTGGGTTGTTCAGCTTGTTCTTGGGTTGTTCTTGGGTTGTTCAGCCTGTTCTTGGGTTGTTCCGCTTTTTAGTAACGACGGTATTATTTGTCCTAGCCAAAACACTAACCTTGTTCAATATTGCCAATTGTTATGGGTGCTTCACCAGAAGCTATGTATATGACTGGTGCATGATACTCGATGTGTGTAGCACCTGAGAAATAAATAACAAATTGATTTTATTCTTTGCCTTTATGAAACATCTGACAATGAACATATAAATGAATAAATAGTTTATCTGCCATTCATTGATAGTGAATGATTTTCTTTGCAAACTCAGTACACCATCAATAAATTGTTACATCGTAACAGTGTGCCATTTGCAAGAGACTTAATAATAATATTTAGCTTTCAGATTGGACAAAACTTGAGTGGGATGTTTTTAAACAGGAATTTACAAAATCCTGGTAATAAAATGCACTCAAAAGGGAGAATTTTCATGACTTCCTTAACCTATTAAAGCCATATTGTTGACACAACACAGCAGAACTTAGTTGCCATAATAGAGCATGTAACAGAACAAAATAACTAGTAATAAAACTACAATGACTCCTTGATTAAACAACATCAGCAAAAAATACTTGAAAATAAATAAAACCCCACTGAAATAATAAACCCCTCTAAAAACGCAGGAATAAATAAATTAAAATATAAATAAATAAATGAATTTAAAAGACACTTAATCACAAAAATACTGCCAGTACATTTAAGAAATTATACGTATATCTATGAAAACGAAACATAGATCAATATCTGAAATACAACCAACCTGGAACAACGTCTTTACCTATGTCCATTCTTTCAATGCCACGCGTCAACTCTGATGAAATAAATAATAGAGCTTGTCAACGAAACAATCAATTATTTTCACACATGGTGGACCATTCAAACCATAGAAAAACAATTGTTGCTGGAAATATCCAAAAAAAAATAAACTATGTATTCTAATTATGTGATTTATTTATTTAATTATAACGCCAATTGTGAAACATGCTCCCACAACATTTAAAAAAGCAGAACTAAAATTTACCTTCTTGAACATCAGTACAAGATTCCTCTTCCATCTTCTTGTCTTCTCCAGTCTCTTCCATGGTCTCTGGGGAATTAAAAAATGCAACCCATTTAAAAAAAACTTTAATATAGAATTTAATCTTGGATAAATTCTTGCGACACCAAACACTCCTTAGCATGAATGCAACTAATTTAAAATAATATTAATACAACAAATTTTGTTTGAAAGGCATAATTCCTTCAGCTTCTCAAGTTCAACTTTCAAACACAGCCAGCCACTCCAGCCCAGCTCTGATGATTGTAACAAGAATCAAGGCAAACTTTGCTAAAACATGGAAAGTTCTATAATGATTGGTTTGCGTTATGTCAAATAAGCAAGCTCTGCATCCCGTGCATTGAAAAGCGACTCTGATAAAATTGCACAATGGTTCTTGCCAATGGTTTCCCTTGAGGCATTTAAAGATCGGAAAACAAGTTGAGACAAGATCTCATTATTTTATCTTAACTTGAAATACCACAAGTCCTTGATTAAGCCCCGGGGGCTTACTTGGCAAAATATTTTAGGGTGGGAGTTTATTCGTGAAGGGGGCTTACATATTCTGCATAGGCAAAAATTGTCAGTAAGATATGCTGTTTTCATGGCATTATCTATGTCGAAGTATGTTAAAAAAACAAAAGAAAGTCCATCAATTAATGTATTTATTAAAATAACAAACAATCTCCAAAGTTCTTAAATATAAAGTTATCAAGTTTTATCAAAAGTTATCCAAAAACCATGCTATAAACTTTTTTGGAAAACTTCCCTATGCAAAGTACATTTGCAAAAGATTGGCCAACCCTACCCCAAGTGGTTGGTTCGTTGGAATTTGTATACTTCCATAAATATCACAAGATGAGGAGAAAGGAAGTGAATATTCACACATGGAAAAACCAATTTTATATGTTGTAAAACGATTGAAAGCAACATCAGATATTTTTATGGATAATTCAAATATAATAACAAAACATATTTTATGGTATCTATTTGTAGCTTCAGATAAAAAAGAACTCCATTTTTGACGAGTCAAAATTGGGGATCTGCAACCTCAGCCATGTTTTCCAAACGTAAATAATGCAAGTAATTGATTGATACGCCCATGTTGAAATAAAAAATGTCATAAAACATTTAAAGAGGGTTCTAACATTAAGAAATACATTAACTATATAATATTGTGGTAATAAAGTGCTCAGAGTCATGAACTTACCTTCTATAGTTTTTAAACACGGAATTAAAACAACAGAGGTCACAAACTATAATCCTATGAGATGCGAATGCAAAAGGCGAGAAGAGCTGTTGAACGAGACGAGACGAAAAAGCAAAGCAAGCAGGAAGACTTTCGTTACGCAAAACATGCGTTCATTGGTGGAAATCATAATACAAAATTAACATAACAAAAGGGAATGACAACTGAGAATGATGGGATCGAAAGGGAGTTCCCCACCTGATATACGGAGGGTCGGGGAATTCCCTAATATGAATGTTAGTAATCCAATCCAACAAATAAGCCCCCAGGTGGCTATTTCGAGGATTTAAAACTTACGTTACTACTTAAAATTATCAATTTCTAGAAAACATATTTTACTCATCAAAGTTTATCAGGGTCACTCATCGAAACGAAGTTTTCAGTTTGGAATACACAACACAAAGAGATATTTTAACCCAGCAATTACACGTTTTTTTTTTATAAGAAACCGGTTTATAAGAAACCTAGATCTAGACGCCCTAAAATTTAAGAAACTTTTAGAACTACAAGGAAATATCTAAGAAACATTAGAAATTTCGGAAACACGTTTTTCCTTTACGGATTTAACAAATGTCAACTACAATAAGTATGTTTTATGTGCTAAGCATAACATTGTCGGCTCCACATGACGATTTTTCGCATTGACGATTTTTCTTTGTTATGACACTAATATTTTGCCACATTCTTCATTTTCACTAGAACCTTGTTCATTAAATTAAGAAACTTTTAAGAAACTTTTAGAACTAAAATGTGGCTAAAAATTAAGAAACTTTTACTACTAGGCCTTGAGCCAGGTTTCTTATAAAAAAAAAAACGTGTACTCAAAGTCTTATACTCTTATCAAATTTGAAGTCAACATCGTAATAAGATTGAAATCTTTAATCAAAGGAACCTTGAGGTGACTCGCGACAGATGGCTTTTATTTCACTGTATTATCCAGAAAGTGAAGAAAGTAATATTAAATTAAAGGGCTTATGCAGCCTGAAATGAGATATCGATTTTTTTACGGAGATGGAGAGAAAAAGATCCGAGTATCACTATGAACCTATTTTGAGTGTTTTCTGACGAGTTTAAGTATATATTTTCCATGCTCAAACACAGCCAGGTCTGCGCTATATTTTCCTCACATTATGAGTCAATTCTCGTTGCTTTCAATTAAAACAGAAATGTTAACAAATCTTGAAAAAAATAAAACTTTCAAGATTTTGTTTCAGTGTGACGTCAGAATGAACCGAGCTATTGTTCTTCAACTATTGTTCTCTGAGCAAGAGCTGCCCGGCCTGTGTTGAAACAGTGTCTGGCTAAAATCTTTTCAAAATGTCGGATTGCGAAAATAGTAGCTCAAAACAAATTCCTCTGACAACGAAGGATGAAGTCTTCCTGAGGATAGCGAAGAAGACGAAGACTATTCAGTAGTCAGTTCGTATAGTTGAAACTCGCACGAAGGAGAACCTCTTGCAAGAAGACCCAGAGCTGGGTACGGCAGTGATGATAAAGAATCGGGTTGTGAAGGCCTACCTAGATATCTCTGAAAGAGCTGGATGCCCGTTTTGAAAATAAAACTTATGTTGATAATTGGTTAGTTCATTTGTTATTTAATAAATTATTGGCAACTGTTAAACATTAATTCTATGGAATCATATGAGTTTTGTTCATTGTACTGTTTTGTCTTCAGTTGTTACGGTCCAATCCAGGTCTTCAGAAGAGTTTCGTCTTGCGAGACTTATGGAGAGAGACGAATTTAGTGTTGGCGCAGCAAATTCAAAAAACCTTTGTTTTGAGACCACTCACGCAAACATTTTGACTCCAGTTTTCGATCTTGTTTCATCAAGTTAAAAAACTATCATTTTCCAAAACAAAAATGAAATACTATAATTGTTGTATTAGTTGCATAAGCATACAGCTAGAAAACTTTCTTCTTTTCACCTGATGCTTCCAAGCGAGTCAAAAATGCTCCCCGTCTCCGTGCGTGATCGTGCTCGTGGTCCCCCCCTGCCACAGCGTGCCCAGCATCTAGTATGGTACGTCATGTTGTTTGTTATTTTAACAAGTTTACATTTTATCCAATGAAAAACTTGCAAAGTGACATCATACTTGGTTGCCTCACTTCAAATCAAAAGTGAACGTTTGAATCTGAGGCACATACCTTATATGGGCAAGTAGGAAGTCTACACAGACACAGACACAGACACAGAACACAACATTTTCCCCACTCACCAACATATACTCGCTTGCGCATGCGCGTCGCGAGTCAAAAACGGAGGCATCCAGCAATATTACATTGTTCGTTCTTAGCAGAAAAGCAATTTAATTTCATTTATTCATTTATTCGTCTAAAATATTTATAAAATGCCGCCACTTTTCCAGTCTTCAAGTACTAAAGCTTTAAAATCCACACTTCTTTACTATGATGAAAATATTATAATAGATAAATGTTGTTGCAGTTGTTGTGGTTTCCTCGTTTTGGCGTCAGCAATTGTGAAAGAATGAGTGAATCAATTTTGATGGCATTTTGTTTGATATTTTTCAATTTCCCTTTCGCAAGTATTCATATCAATAATAGTCTAACATAAGACATTTAAATTAATTATCAAACATATGAAGCTCTTACCAATCCATTATTGGCAGTCTAAAGTATCAACAACCAATTCATGCTCCTACGCAAGATCAGCAAACCGCAGCGCAGAAGCAAAGCAAAATCACGGGTAAGAGCACGTGTGTTTTAACCAAGTCAATCAGGGCAGTGCACAGATGCCCAATTTTCCCGCAAGTCGATCACCACTCCGGTTGTGGCTCGGTTGGGGTTTAATTGTGTTGTTTTTATTGACGATCTTATTCATATGGTTTTGATTCATGTTAGTACTTGTTAACATAAGTTTCTTGTTTTTGAAATTTTGTAAAAATTAAAACGAGCAGAAGATAACTTTTCGTTTTCTTTTGATGTTTCTGCAAAGAAAAGGATTTATTCATGTTTTTTAATAGCTGAGTGGTGAAATTTAAATATGGGAAAGAAAAGTACAGCCAAAAGGGCTTGTCAAGCCATTGTTGAAATGATAAAAATGAAATGGACAAATCCAGGCCCATGGCGAGTGTTTCATCCTTAACTCAATCAGAAACTGACGAAGCAGGTTTGTGTCTGCATCTTAATTTATTATTATTGTCAGTTAGTATAAAGTTGTAAGCGTAACAGATTTTCACGGCCAGGTTGGGTTATTCACCGATTTAATTTGATAATAGTTATTAT
>RQOL01000763.1:0-109459 GCA_013076295.1 Sanderia malayensis | reverse complement strand
TTTACTTTTTTCCGTGATATTAATTCATTCCACAATATTTAACATGAAACCAACCTTAACACAGCTAGTCCTGACCGATTCAAATACCCTTGTTTTACTTGTTTTCAGCGATTTAACATTTAATTCCCACTTTAAACATGATATTAACTTTAATACAGTAAAAACTGACTGATTGAAATACACCATTTTACTTGTTTTCCGTGATATTAACATTGCTTCCCACAATTTACTCATAAATTAACGTAAATTACAGGGATAAACTGACTGATTGAAATCACTCCTTTTACTTGTTTCCGTGATATTAAAATTAATTCCCACAATTGACACATAATCGACTTTATAAACATTTAAAACTGACTAATTGAAATACACCTTTTTTACTTTTTTCCGTGATATTGAAGTTCATTCCCACAAATTACACATGACTCACGCTTAATACAGCTAAACTGACTGATTGAAAAACACTCTTTACTTGTTTAAGTGATATTCACATTCATTCCCACAATTTACGCAGAAATCCCCGGTAATACAGCTAAATTGACGATTGAAATACACCCTTTTACTTTTGTTGCGTGATATTAACATTCATTCCCACAATTTACACATGAATTGACGTAAATACAGGGAAACTGACTGATTGAAATACACCTTTTTTACTTGTTTTTCGTTATATTAACATTCATTCGCACAACTTACACATCAATCCACCTTAATACAGCTAATCCTGATTGATTGAATTACACCTTTTTTAATCATTTGCGTAATTTTAAAATTCTTTCCCACAATTTCCACGGGAAATAACGTAAAAACAGGTGACACTGACTGATTGAATACAGACCATTTTTACTTGTTTTCCGTGATATTAACATTCATTCCCGCAATTTACATATTAATCACGTTAATACAGGTAAAATTGACCGATTAAAATTCATCCTTTTCACTTTTTTCCGTGATATAACATTCATTCCCACAATTTACACATGAATTACGTAAGTACAGAAAAAACTGACTGATTGAAATTCACTCTTTTACTTGTTTCCGTGATATTAACATTCATTCCAAAACTTAGACATGAATCCACTTTAATACAGCTAAAAATGACTGATTGAAATTCACCCTTTTTATTTTTTTGTGATTTAACATTCATTCTCACAAATACACATGAATCCACGTTAAAAGTTAATCCTGACTGATTGAATTACCCCTTTTTAATTGTTTTCCGTAATTTTAACATTCTTTCCCACACTTTACACGTGAATTGACTTTATAAACATTTAAAGCTGACTAATTGAAACACACCTTTTTTACATTTTTCCGTGATTTTGACTTTCATTCCCACATTACACATGAATCCACTTTAATACAGCTAAAATTGACTGATTGAAATTCACCCTTTTTACTTTTTTCCGTGATATTAACATTCATTCCCACAATTTACACATGAATCCACCTTAACACAGCTAGTCCTGACCGATTCAAATACCCTTTTTTTACTTGTTTTCAGCGATTTTAACATTAATTCCCACAATTTAAACATGAATTAACTTTATATACAGGTCAAACTGACTGATTGAAATACACCATTTTTACTTGTTTTCCGTGATATTAAAATTATTCCCACAATTGACACATAAATCGACTTTATAAACATTTAAAACTGACTAATTGAAATACACCTTTTTACTTTTTTCCGTGATATTGACGTTCATTCCCACAAATTACACATGAACTCACGTTAATACAGCTAACACTGACTGATTGAAAAACACTCTTTTACTTGTTTTAAGTGATATTCACATTCATTCCCACAATTTACGCAGAAATCCCCGGTAATACAGCTAAAATTGACGATTGAAATACACCCGTTTTACTTTTGTTGCGTGATATTAACATTCATTCCCACAATTTACACATGAATTGACGTAAATACAGGGAAATGACTGATTGAAATACACCTTTTTACTTGTTTTTCGTTATATTAACATTCATTCGCACAACTTACACATCAATCCACCTTAATACAGCTAATCCTGATTGATTGAATACACCTTTTTTACATCATTTCCGTAATTTTAAAATTCCTTCCCACAATTTCCACGGGAAATAACGTAAAAACAGGTGACACTGGCTGATTGAAATGCACCATTTTTTTTTCCGTGAAAGTAACATTAATTCCCACACTTTACACATAAATTGACTTTATATACATGTAAAACGGACTGATTGAACAACACCATTTTTACTTGCTTTCCGTTATATTAACATTCATTCCCACAATTTACACATGAATCCACTTAAATACAGCTAGTCCTGACTGATTGAATTACACTTTTTTTACTTGTTTTCCGTGATTTTATCATTAATTCCACAATTTACACATGAATTGACTTTATATACAGGTAAAAGTGGCTGATTGAAATACACCTTTTTTACTTGTTTACTGGGATATTTACATTCATTCCCACATTTTACACATGAATCCACGTTAATACAGCTAAAATTCACTGATTGAAATTCACCCTTTTTACTTTTTCCTGTGATATTAACATTCATTCCCACAATTTACACATGAATTAACGTAAATACAGGGAAAACTGACTGATTGAAATACACCATTTTTACTTGTTTTCCGTGATATTAACTTCATTCCCGCAATTTACATATGAATCCACGTTAATACAGGTAAAATTGACTGATTGAAATTCACCCTTTTCACTTTTTTCCATGATATTAACATTCATTCCCACAATTTACACATGAATTAACGTAAGTACAGGAAAAACTGACTGATTGAAATTCACTCTTTTTACTTGTTTTCCGTGATATTAACATTCATTCCAACAACTTAGACATGAATCCACTTTAATACAGCTAAAATTGACTGATTGAAATTCACCCTTTTTATTTTTTTCCGTGATTTTAACATTCATCTCACAAATTACACATGAATCCACGTTAAAACAGTTAATCCTGACTGATTGAATTACCCCTTTTTTAATTGTTTTCCGTAATTTTAACATTCTTTCCACACTTTACACGTGAATTGACTTTATAAACATTTAAAGCTGACTAATTGAAACACACCTTTTTTACTTTTTTCCGTGATTGACTTTCATTCCCACAAATTACACATGAATCCACGTTAATACAGCTAATCCTGACTGATTGAATTACACCTTTTTACTTTTTTCCGTGATATTAACATTCATTCCACAATTTACGCATGAATCCACCTTAATACAGCTAGTCCTGACTGATTGAATTACACTTTATTTACTTGTTTTCTGTGATTTTAACATTAACTCCCACAATTTACACATGAATTAACGTAAATACAGGAAAAGCTGACTGATTGAAATACACTCTTTTCACTTGTTTTCCGTGATATTAACATTCATTCCAACAACTTAGACATGAATCCACTTTAAACAGCTAAAATTGACTGATTGAAATTCACCCTTTTTACTTTTTCCCGTGATATTAACATTCATTCCCACAATTTACACCTGAATTAACGTTAATACAGCTAGAATTAACTGATTGTAATACACCCTTTTACTTGTTTTCCGTGATATTAGCATTCATTCCCACAATTTACGCAGAAATCCCCGTTAATACAGCTACAATTGACTGATTGAAATACACCCTTTTTACTTTTGTTGCGTGATATTAACATTCTTTCCACAATTTGCACATGAATTGACGTAAATACAGGGGAAACGGAATGATTGAAAACACCTTTTTGACTTGTTTTCCGTTATTAACATTCTTTCCCACAATTTACACATGAATCTACGTTAATAGAGCTAAACCTGACTAATTGAAATACACCTTTTTAATTGTTTTCCGTGATATTAACTTTCATTCCCACAATTTACACATGAATTGACTTTATAATCATGTAAAACTGACTGATTGAAATACACCTTTTTTCTTGTTTTCCGTGATATTAACATTCATTACCACAATTTACACATAAATCCACGTTAATACAGGTAAAATGGACAGATTGAAATTCATCCTTTTCACTTTTTCCGTGATATTAACATTCATTCCCACAATTTACACATGAATCCACCTTAATACAGCGAATCCTGATTGATTGAATTACACCTTTTTTACATCTTTTCCGTGATTTCAAAATTCTTTCCCACAATTTACACATGAATTGACTTTATATACAGGTAAAAGTGGCTGATTGAAATACACCTTTTTTACTTGTTTACTGGGATATTTACATTCATTCCCACACTTTACACATAATTGACTTTATATACATGTAAAACGGACTGATTGAACAACACCATTTTTACTTGCTTTCCGTTATATTAACATTATTCCCACATTTACACATGAATATAAATAGAGCTAGTCCTGACTGATTGAATTACACTTTTTTACTTTTTTCCGTGATTTTAACATTAATTCCCACAATTTACACATGAATTACGTAATACAGGGAAAATGACTGATTGAAATACACCTTTTTACATTTATCCGTGATATTAACATTCATTCCACAATTTACATATGAATCCACGTTAATACAGGTAAAATGGACTGATTGAAATTCACCCTTTTTACTTTTTTCCGTGATATTAACATTCATTCCCAATTTACACATGAATTAACGTAAATACAGGAAAAACTGACTGATTGAAATTCACCCTTTTTACCTTTTTCCGTGATTTTAACATTCATTCTCACAAATTACACATGAATCCACGTTAAAACAGTTAATCCTGACTGATTGAATTACCCCTTTTTTAATTGTTTTCCGTAATTTTAACATTCTTTCCCACACTTTACACGTGATTTGACTTTATAAACATTTAAAGCTGACTAATTGAAACACACCTTTTTTACTTTTTTCCGTGATTTTGACTTTCATTCCCACAAATTACACATGAATCCACGTTAATACAGCTAATCCTGACTGGTTGAATTACACCTTTTTTACTTTTTTTCCGTGATATTAACATTAATTCCTACAATTTACACATGAATTGACTTTATAAACATGTAAAACTGACTGATTAAAATACACCTTTTTTACTTATTTCCTGATATTAACATTCATTCCCACAATTTACATGTGAATCCACGTTAATACAGGTAAAGTTGACTGATTGAAATTCACCCTTTTCACTTTTTCCGTGATATTAACATTTATTCCCACAATTTACACATAAATTAACGTAAATACAGGGAAACTGACTGATTGAAATACACTCCTTTTACTTGTTTTCTGTGATATTAACATTCATTCCCATAATTTAGACAGGAATCCACGTTAATGCAGCTAAAATTAACGGATTGAAATGCACCCTTTTTACTTTTTTCCGTGAAATTTACATTCATTCCCACAATTTACACATGAATCCACGATAATACAGTTCATTAGACTGAGTAAAGTACACCTTAATTACTTGTTTTCCGTGATATTAACATTCATTCCCACAATTTACACATGAATCCACCTTAATACAGCGAATCCTGATTGATTGAATTACACCTTTTTTATATCTTTTCCGTGATTTTAAATTCTTTCCCACAATTTACACACGAATTAACGTAAAAACAGGTGACACTGGCTGATTGAAATGCACCATTTTTACTTTTTTTCCGTGATATTAACATTCATGCCAAAATTTACACATTAATTGACTTAGATACATGTAAAACTGACTTATTGAAATACACTTTTTTCACTTGTTTTCCGTTATATTAACATTCATTCCTACAATTTACACATGAATCCACGTTAACACAGAGAAAAAGACCGATTGAAATACACCATTTTTACTTGTTTTCCGTGATATTAACATTCATTCCCACAATTTATGCAGAAATCCCCAGTAATACAGCTAAAGTTGACGATTGAAATACACCCTTTTTCCTTTTTTCCTTGATGTTAACATTCAATCCCACAATTTACAGATGAATTGACTTTAAATACATGAAAACTGACTGATTGAAATACACCCATTTTTTTTTTCCGTGATATTAACATTCATTCCACAATTTACACATGAAACCACCTTAACACAGCTAGTCCTGACCGATTCAAATACCCTTGTTTTACTTGTTTTCAGCGATTTTAACATTAATTCCCACAATTTAAACATGAATTAACTTTATATACAGGTAAAACTGACTGATTGAAATACACCATTTTTACTTGTTTTCCGTGATATTAACATTGCTTCCCACAATTTACACATGAATTGACGAAAATACTGGGCAAACTGACTGATTGAATAACACCATTTTTACTTGTTTTCCGTGATATTAAAATTAATTCCCACAATTGACACATAAATCGACTTTATAAACATTTAAAACTGACTAATTGAAATACACCTTTTTTAATTTTTTCCGTGATATTGACGTTCATTCCCACAAATTACACATGAACTCACGTTAATACAGCTAACACTGACTGATTGAAAAACACTCTTTTACTTGTTTTAAGTGATATTCACATTCATTCCCACAATTTACGCAGAAATCCCCGGTAATACAGCTAAAATTGACGATTGAAATACACCCGTTTTACTTTTGTTGCGTGATATTAACATTCATTCCCACAATTTACACATGAATTGACGTAAATACAGGGGAAACTGACTGATTGAAATACACCTTTTTTACTTGTTTTTCGTTATATTAACATTCATTCGCACAACTTACACATCAATCCACCTTAATACAGCTAATCCTGATTGATTGAATTACACCTTTTTTACATCATTTCCGTAATTTTAAAATTCCTTCCCACAATTTCCACGGGAAATAACGTAAAAACAGGTGACACTGGCTGATTGAAATGCACCATTTTTACTTGTTTTCCGTGAAAGTAACATTAATTCCCACACTTTCACATAAATTGACTTTATATACATGTAAAACGGACTGATTGAACAACACCATTTTTACTTGCTTTCCGTTATATTAACATTCATTCCACAATTTACACATGAATCCACTTAAATACAGCTAGTCCTGACTGATTGAATTACACTTTTTTACTTGTTTTCCGTGATTTTCATTAATTCCCACAATTTACACATGAATTGACTTTATATACAGGTAAAAGTGGCTGATTGAAATACACCTTTTTTACTTGTTTACTGGGATATTTACATTCATTCCCACATTTTACACATGAATCCACGTTAATACAGCTAAAATTCACTGATTGAAATTCACCCTTTTTACTTTTTCCTGTGATATTAACATTCATTCCACAATTTACACATGAATTAACGTAAATACAGGGAAAACTGACTGATTGAAATACACCATTTTTACTTGTTTTCCGTGATATTAACATTCATTCCCGCAATTTACATATGAATCCACGTTAATACAGGTAAAATTGACTGATTGAAATTCACCCTTTTCACTTTTTTCCATGATATTAACATTCATTCCCACAATTTACACATGAATTAACGTAAGTACAGGAAAAACTGACTGATTGAAATTCACTCTTTTTACTTGTTTTCCGTGATATTAACATTCATTCCAACAACTTAGACATGAATCCACTTTAATACAGCTAAAATTGACTGATTGAAATTCACCCTTTTTATTTTTTTCCGTGATTTTAACATTCATTCTCACAAATTACACATGAATCCACGTTAAAACAGTTAATCCTGACTGATTGAATTACCCCTTTTTTAATTGTTTTCCGTAATTTTAACATTCTTTCCCACACTTTACACGTGAATTGACTTTATAAACATTTAAAGCTGACTAATTGAAACACACCTTTTTTACTTTTTTCCGTGATTTTGACTTTCATTCCCACAAATTACACATGAATCCACGTTAATACAGCTAATCCTGACTGATTGAATTACACCTTTTTTACTTTTTTTCCGTGATATTAACATTCATTCCCACAATTTACGCATGAATCCACCTTAATACAGCTAGTCCTGACTGATTGAATTACACTTTATTTACTTGTTTTCTGTGATTTTAACATTAACTCCCACAATTTACACATGAATTAACGTAAATACAGGAAAAGCTGACTGATTGAAATACACTCTTTTCACTTGTTTTATATTAACATTCATTCCAACAACTTAGACATGAATCCACTTTAATACAGCTAAAATTGACTGATTGAAATTCACCCTTTTTACTTTTTCCCGTGATATTAACATTCATTCCCACAATTTACACCTGAATTAACGTTAATACAGCTAGAATTAACTGATTGTAATACACCCTTTTTACTTGTTTTCCGTGATATTAGCATTCATTCCCACAATTTACGCAGAAATCCCCGTTAATACAGCTACAATTGACTGATTGAAATACACCCTTTTTACTTTTGTTGCGTGATATTAACATTCTTTCCCACAATTTGCACATGAATTGACGTAAATACAGGGGAAACGGAATGATTGAAATACACCTTTTTGACTTGTTTTCCGTTATATTAACATTCTTTCCCACAATTTACACATGAATCTACGTTAATAGAGCTAAACCTGACTATTGAAATACACCTTTTTCAATTGTTTTCCGTGATATTAACTTTCATTCCCACAATTTACCATGAATTGACTTTATAATCATGTAAACTGACTGATTGAAATACACCTTTTTTTCTTGTTTTCCGTGATATTAACATTCATTACCACAATTTACACATAAATCCACGTTAATACAGGTAAAATGGACAGATTGAAATTCATCCTTTTCACTTTTTTCCGTGATATTAACATTCATTCCCACAATTTACACATGAATCCACCTTAATACAGCGAATCCTGATTGATTGAATTACACCTTTTTTACATCTTTCCGTGATTTCAAAATTCTTTCCACAATTTACACATGAATTGACTTTATATACAGGTAAAAGTGGCTGATTGAAATACACCTTTTTTACTTGTTTACTGGGATATTTACATTCATTCCCACACTTTACACATAAATTGACTTTATATACATGTAAAACGGACTGATTGAACAACAATTTTTACTTGCTTTCCGTTATATTAACATTAATTCCCACAATTTACACATGAATCCATAAATAGAGCTAGTCCTGACTGATTGAATTACACTTTTTTACTTTTTTTCCGTGATTTTAACATTAATTCCCACAATTACACATGAATTGACTTTATATACAGGTAAAAGTGGCTGATTGAAATACACTTTTTTACTTGTTTACTGGGATATTTACATTCATTCCCACATTTACACATGAATCCACGTTAATACAGCTAAAATTCACTGATTGAAATTCACCCTTTTTACTTTTTCCTGTGATATTAACATTCATTCCCACAATTTACACATGAATTAACGTAAATACAGGGAAACTGACTGATTGAAATACACCTTTTTACTGTTTCCGATATTAACATTCATTCGCACAACTTACACATCAATCCACCTTAATACAGCTAATCCTGATTGATTGAATTACACCTTTTTTTACATCATTTCCGTTAATTTTAAAATTCTTCCCACAATTTCCACGGGAATAACTTAAAAACAGGTGACACTGGCTGATTGAAATGCACCTTTTACTTGTTTTCCGTGAAAGTAACATTAATTCCCACACTTTACACATAAAATTGACTTTATATACATGTAAAACGGACTGATTGAACAACACCATTTTTACTTGCTTTCCGTTATATTAACATTCATTCCCACAATTTACACATGAATCCACTTAATACAGCTAGTCCTGACTGATTGAATTACACTTTTTTTATATGTTTTCCGTGATTTTAACATTAATTCCCACAATTTACACATGAATTGACTTTATACAGGTAAAAGTGGCTGATTGAAATACACCTTTTTTACTCGTTTACTGGGATATTTACATTCATTCCCACATTTTACACATGAATCCACGTTAATACAGCTAAAATTCACTGATTGAAATTCACCCTTTTTACTTTTTCCTGTGATATTAACATTCATTCCCACAATTTACACATGAATTAACGTAAATACAGGGAAACTGACTGATTGAAATACACCATTTTTACTTGTTTTCCGTGATATTAACATTCATTCCAATTTACATATGAATCCACGTTAATACAGGTAAAATTGACTGATTGAAATTCACCCTTTTCGCTTTTTTCCATGATATTAACATTCATTCCCACAATTTACACATGAATTAACGTAAGTACAGGAAAAACTGACTGATTGAAATTCACTCTTTTTACTTGTTTTCCGTGATATTAACATTCATTCCAACAACTTAGACATGAATCCACTTTAATACAGCTAAAATTGACTGATTGAAATTCACCCTTTTTATTTTTTTCCGTGATTTTAACATTCATTCTCACAAATTACACATGAATCCACGTTAAAACAGTTAATCCTGACTGATTGAATTACCCCTTTTTTAATTGTTTTCCGTAATTTTAACATTCTTTCCCACACTTTACACGTGAATTGACTTTATAAACATTTAAAGCTGACTAATTGAAACACACCTTTTTTACTTTTTTCCGTGATTTTGACTTTCATTCCCACAAATTACACATGAATCCACGTTAATACAGCTAATCCTGACTGATTGAAATACACTCTTTTCACTTGTTTTCCGTGATATTAACATTCATTCCAACAACTTAGACATGAATCCACTTTAATACAGCTAAAATTGACTGATTGAAATTCACCCTTTTTACTTTTTCCCGTGATATTAACATTCATTCCCACAATTTACACCTGAATTAACGTTAATACAGCTAGAATTAACTGATTGTAATACACCCTTTTTACTTGTTTTCCGTGATATTAGCATTCATTCCCACAATTTACGCAGAAATCCCCGTTAATACAGCTACAATTGACTGATTGAAATACACCCTTTTTACTTTTGTTGCGTGATATTAACATTCTTTCCCACAATTTGCACATGAATTGACGTAAATACAGGGGAAACGGAATGATTGAAATACACCTTTTTGACTTGTTTTCCGTTATATTAACATTCTTTCCCACAATTTACACATGAATCTACGTTAATATAGCTAAACCTGACTAATTGAAATACACCTTTTTCAATTGTTTTTGATATTAACTTTCATTCCCACAATTTACACATGAATTGACTTTATAATCATGTAAAACTGACTGATTGAAATACACCTTTTTTTCTTGTTTTCCGTGATATTAACATTCATTACCACAATTTACACATAAATCCACGTTAATACAGGTAAAATGGACAGATTGAAATTCATCCTTTTCACTTTTTTCCGTGATATTAACATTCATTCCCACAATTTACACATGAATCCACCTTAATACAGCGAATCCTGATTGATTGAATTACACCTTTTTTACATCTTTTCCGTGATTTCAAAATCCTTTCCCACAATTTACACATGAATTGACTTTATATACAGGTAAAAGTGGCTGATTGAAATACACCTTTTTTACTTGTTTTCTGGGATATTTACATTCATTCCCACACTTTACACATAAATTGACTATATATACATGTAAAACGACTGATTGAACAACACCATTTTTACTTGCTTTCCGTTATATTAACATTCATTCCCACAATTTACACATGAATCCATATAAATAGAGCTAGTCCTGACTGATTGAATTACACTTTTTTTACTTTTTTTCCGTGATTTTAACATTAATTCCCACAATTTACACTTGAATTGACTTTATATACAGGTAAAAGTGGCTGATTGAAATACACCTTTTTTACTTGTTTACTGGGATATTTACATTCATTCCCACATTTTACACATGAATCCACGTTAATACAGCTAAATTCACTGATTGAAATTCACCCTTTTTACTTTTCTTGTGATATTAACATTCATTCCCACAATTTACACATGAATTAACGTAAATACAGGGAAAACTGACTGATTGAAATACACCATTTTTACATGTTATCCGTGATATTAACATTCATTCGCACAACTTACACATCAATCCACCTTAATACAGCTAATCCTGATTGATTGAATTACACCTTTTTTACATCATTTCCGTAATTTTAAAATTCTGTCCCACAATTTCCACGGGAAATAACGTAAAAACAGGTGACACTGGCTTGATTTGAAATGCACCATTTTTACTTGTTTTCCGTGAAAGTAACATTAATTCCCACACTTTACACATAAATTGACTTTATATACATGTAAAACAGACTGATTGAACAACACCATTTTTACTTGCTTTCCGTTATATTAACATTCATTCCCACAATTTACACATGAATCCACTTAAATACAGCTAGTCCTGACTGATTGAATTACACTTTTTTTACTTGTTTTCCGTGATTTTAACATTAATTCCCACAATTTACACATGAATTGACTTTATATACAGGTAAAAGTGGCTGATTGAAATACACCTTTTTTACTTGTTTACTGGGATATTTACATTCATTCCCACATTTTACACATGAATCCACGTTAATACAGCTAAAATTCACTGATTGAAATTCACCCTTTTTACTTTTTCCTGTGATATTAACATTCATTCCCACAATTTACACATGAATTAACGTAAATACAGGGAAAACTGACTGATTGAAATACACCATTTTTACATGTTATCCGTGATATTAACATTCATTCCGCAATTTACATATGAATCCACGTTAATACAGGTAAATTGACTGATTGAAACTCACACCCTTTTCACTTTTTTCCGTGATATTAACATTCATTCCCACAATTTACACATGAATTAACGTAAATACAGGAAAAACTGACTGATTGAAATTCACTCTTTTTACTTGTTTTCCGTGATATTAACATTCATTCCAACAACTTAGACATGAATCCACTTTAATACAGCTAAAATTGACTGATTGAAATTCACCCTTTTTACTTTTTTCCGTGATATTAACCTTAATTCCTACAATTTACACATGAATTGACTTTATAAAACATGTAAAACTGACTGATTAAATACCACCTTTTTTACTTATTTTCCTTGATATTAACATTCATTCCCACAATTTACATGTGAATCCACGTTAATACAGGTAAAGTTGACTGATTGAAATTCACCCTTTTCACTTTTTTCCGTGATATTAACATTTATTCCCACAATTTACACATAAATAAACGTAAATACAGGGAAAACTGACTGATTGAAATACACTCCTTTTACTTGTTTTCCGTGATATTAAAATTAATTCCCACAATTGACACATAAATCGACTTTATAAACATTTAAAACTGACTAATTGAAATACACCTTTTTTACTTTTTTCCGTGATATTGACGTTCATTCCCACAAATTACACATGAACTCACGTTAATACAGCTAACACTGACTGATTAAAAACACTCTTTTACTTGTTTTAAGTGATATTCACATTCATTCCCACAATTTACGCAGAAATCCCCGGTAATACAGCTAAAATTGACGATTGAAATACACCCTTTTTACTTTTGTTGCGTGATATTAACATTCATTCCCACAATTTACACATGAATTGACGTAAATACAGGGGAAACTGACTGATTGAAATACACCTTTTTTACTTGTTTTCGTGTATATTAACATTCATTCGCCAACTTACACATCAATCCACCTTAATACAGCTAATCCTGATTGATTGAATTACACCTTTTTTATATCATTTCCGTAATTTTAAAATTCTTTCCCACAATTTCCACGGGAAATAACGTAAAAACAGGTGACACTGACTGATTGAAATACACCATTTTTACTTGTTTTCCGTGATATTAACATTCATTCCCGCAATTTACATATGAATCCACGTTAATACAGGTAAAATTGACCGATTGAAATTCATCCTTTTCATTTTTCCCGTGATATTAACATTCATTCCCACAATTTACACATGAATTAACGTAAGTACAGGAAAAACTGACTGATTGAAATTCACTCTTTTTACTTGTTTTCCGTGATTTTAACATTCATTCTCACAAATTACACATGAATCCACGTTAAAACAGTTAATCCTGACTGATTGAATTACCCCTTTTTTATTTGTTTTCCGTAACTTTAACATTCTTTCCCACACTTTACACGTGAATTGACTTTATAAACATTTAAAGCTGACTAATTGAAACACACCTTTTTTACTTTTTTCCGTGATTTTGACTTTCATTCCCACAAATTACACATGAATCCACTTTAATACAGCTAAAATTGACTGATTGAAATTCACCCTTTTTACTTTTTTCCGTGATATTAACATTCATTCCCACAATTTACACATGAATCCACCTTAATACAGCGAATCCTGATTGATTGAATTACACCTTTTTTATATCTTTTCCGTGATTTTAAAATTCTTTCCCACAATTTACACACGAATTAACGTAAAAACAGGTGACACTGGCTGATTGAAATGCACCATTTTTACTTTTTTTCCGAGATATTAACATTCATGCCCAAAATTTACACATTAATTGACTTAGATACATGTAAAACTGACTTATTGAAATACACTTTTTTCACTTGTTTTTCCGTTATATTAACATTCATTCTACAATTTACACATGAATCCACGTTAACACAGAGAAAACCGACCGATTGAAATACACCATTTTTACTTGTTTTCCGTGATATTAACATTCATTCCCACAATTTACGCAGAAATCCCCAGTAATACAGCTAAAGTTGACGATTGAAATACACCCTTTTTCCTTTTCTTCCTTGATGTTAACATTCAATCCCACAATTTACAGATGAATTGACTTTAAATACATGGAAACTGACTGATTGAAATACACCCATATTACTTTTTTCCGTGATATTAACATTCATTCCCACAATTTACACATGAAACCACCTTAACACAGCTAGTCCTGACCCGATTCAAATACCCTTGTTTTACTTGTTTTAAGCGATTTTAACATTAATTCCCACAATTTAAACATGAATTAACTTTATATACAGGTAAAACTGACTGATTGAAATACACCATTTTTAACTTGTTTTCCGTGATATTAACATTGCTTCCCACAATTTTACACATGAATTGACGAAAATACTGGGCAAACTGGACTGATTGAATAACACCATTTTTACTTGTTTTCCGTGATATTAAAATTATTCCCCACAATTGACACATAAATCGACTTTATAAACATTTAAACTGACTAATTGAAATACACCTTTTTTACTTTTTTTCCGTGATATTGACGTTCATTCCCACAAATTACACATGAACTCACGTTAATACAGCTAACACTGACTGATTGAAAAACACTCTTTTACTTGTTTTAAGTGATATTCACATTCATTCCCACAATTTACGCAGAAATCCCCGGTAATACAGCTAAAATTGACGATTGAAATACACCCGTTTTACTTTTGTTGCGTGATATTAACATTCATTCCCACAATTTACACATGAATTGACGTAAATACAGGGGAAACTGACTGATTGAAATACACCTTTTTTACTTGTTTTTCGTTATATTAACATTCATTCGCACAACTTACACATCAATCCACCTTAATACAGCTAATCCTGATTGATTGAATTACACCTTTTTAACATCATTTCCGTAATTTTAAAATTCCTTCCCACAATTTCCACGGGAAATAACGTAAAAACAGGTGAAACTGGCTGATTGGAAATGCACCATTTTTACTTGTTTTCCGTGAAAGTAACATTAATTCCCACACTTTACACATAAATTGACTTTATATACATGTAAAACGGACTGATTGAACAACACCATTTTTACTTGCTTTCCGTTATATTAACATTCATTCCCACAATTTACACATGAATTGACTTTATATACAGGTAAAAGTGGCTGATTGAAATACACCTTTTTTACTTGTTTACTGGGATATTTACATTCATTCCCACATTTTTCACATGAATCCACGTTAATACAGCTAAAATTCACTGATTGAAATTCACCCTTTTTACTTTTTCCTGTGATATTAACATTCATTCCAACAATTTAACCATGAATTAACGTAAATACAGGGAAAACTGACTGATTGAAATACACCATTTTTAACCTTGTTTTCCGTGATATTAACATTCATTCCCGCAATTTACATATGAATCCACGTTAATACAGGTAAAATTGACCGATTGAAATTCACCCTTTTCACTTTTTTCCATGATATTAACATTCATTCCCACAATTTACACATGAATTACGTAAGTACAGGAAAACTGACTGATTGAAATTCACTCTTTTTACTTGTTTTCCCGTGATATTAACATTCATTCCAACAACTTAGACATGAATCCACTTTAATACAGCTAAAATGACTGATTGAAATTCACCTTTTTATTTTTTTCCGTGATTTTTAACATTCATTCTCACAAATTACACATGAATCCACGTTAAAACAGTTAATCCTGACTGATTGAAATACACCATTTTTACATGTTATCCGTGATATTAACATTCATTCCAGCAATTTACATATGAATCCACGTTAATACAGGTAAAATTGACTGATTGAATTCACCCTTTTCACTTTTTTCCGTGATATTAACATTCATTCCCACAATTTTACACATGAATTAACGTAAATACAGGAAAAACTGACTTATTGAAATTCACCTCTTTTTACTTGTTTTTCCCGTGATATTAACTTTCATTCCAACAACTTAGACATGAATCCACTTTAATACAGCTAAAATTGACTGATTGAAATACACCTTTTTTACTTGTTTCCGTGATTTTAACATTCATTCTCTCAAATTACACATGAATCCACGTTAAAACAGTTAATCCTGACTGATTGAAATACACCTTTTTTACTTGTTTACTGGGATATTTACATTCATTCCCACATTTTACACATGAATCCACGTTAATACAGCTAAAATTCACTGATTGAAATTCACCCCTTTTTACTTTTTCCTGTGATATTAACATTCATTCCCACAATTTACACATGAATTAACGTAAATACAGGAAAACTGACTGATTGAAATACACCATTTTTACTTGTTTTCCGTGATATTAACATTCATTCCCGCAATTTACATATGAATCCACGTTAATACAGGTAAAATTGACCGATTGAAATTCACCCTTTTCACTTTTTTCCATGATATTAACATTCATTCCCACAATTTACACATGAATTAACGTAAGTACAGGAAAAACTGACTGATTGAAATTCACTCTTTTTACTTGTTTTCCGTGATATTAACATTCATTCCAACAACTTAGACATGAATCCACTTTATACAGCTAAAATTGACTGATTGAAATTCACCCTTTTTATTTTTTTTCCGTGATTTTAACATTCATTCTCACAAATTACACATGAATCCACGTTAAAACAGTTAATCCTGACTGATTGAAATACACCATTTTTACATGTTATCCGTGATATTAACATTCATTCCAGCAATTTACATATGAATCCACGTTAATACAGGTAAAATTGACTGATTGAAATTCACCCTTTTCACTTTTTTCCGTGATATTAACATTCATTCCCACAATTTACACATGAATTAACGTAAATACAGGAAAAACTGACTTATTGAAATTCACTCTTTTTACTGGTTTTCCGTGATATTAACTTTCATTCCAACAACTTAGACATGAATCCACTTTAATACAGCTAAAATTGACTGATTGAAATTCACCCTTTTTACTTTTTTCCGTGATTTTAACATTCATTCTCTCAAATTGCACATGAATCCACGTTAAAAACAGTTAATCCTGACTGATTGAAATACACCATTTTTACATGTTATCCGTGATATTAACATTCATTCCAGCAATTTACATATGAATCTACGGTAATACAGGTAAAATTGACTGATTGAAATTCACCCTTTTCACTTTTTTCCGTGATATTAACATTTATTCCCACAATTTACACATGAATCTACGGTAATACAGGTAAAATTGACTGATTGAAATTCACCCTTTTCACTTTTTTCCGTGATATTAACATTTATTCCCACAATTTACACATAAATTAACGTAAATACAGGGAAAACTGACTGATTGAAATACACTCCTTTTACTTGTTTTCTGTGATATTAACATTCATTCCCATAATTTAGACAGGAAATCCACGTTAATGCAGCTAAATTACTGATTGAAATGCACCTCTTTTACTTTTTTCCGTGAAATTTACATTCATTCCCACAATTTACACATGAATCCACGATAATACAGTTCATTAGACTGAGTAAAGTACACCTTAATTACTTGTTTTCCGTGATATTAACATTCATTCCAACAATTTACACATGAATCCACCTTAATACAGCGAATCCTGATTGATTGAATTACACCTTTTTATATCTTTTTCCGTGATTTTAAAATTCTTTCCCACAATTTACACACCGAATTAACGTAAAAACAGGTGACACTGGCTGATTGAAATGCACCATTTTTACTTTTTTTTCCGTGATATTAACATTCATGCCCAAAATTTACACATTAATTGACTTAGATACATGTAAAACTGACTTATTGAAATACACTTTTTTCACTTGTTTTCCGTTATATTAACATTCATTCCTACAATTTTACACATGAATCCATGTTAACACAGAGAAAACCGACCGATTGAAACACACCATTTTTACTTGTTTTCCGTGATATTAACATTCATTCCCACAATTTACGCAGAAATCCCAGTAATACAGCTAAAGTTGACGATTGAAATACACCCTTTTTCCTTTTCTTCCTTGATGTTAACATTCAATCCCACAATTTACAGATGAATTGACTTAAATACATGAAAACTGACTGATTGAAATACACCCCATTTTACTTTTTTCCGTGATATTAACATTCATTCCCACAATTTACACATGAAACCACCTTAAACAGCTAGTCCTGACCGATTCAATACCTTGTTTTACTTGTTTTCAGCGATTTTAACATTAATTCCACAATTTAAACATGAATTAACTTTAGATACAGGTAAAACTGACTGATTGAAATGCACCATTTTTACTTGTTTTCCGTGATATTAACATTGATTCCCACAATTTACACATGAATTGACGAAAATACTGGGCAAACTGACTGATTGAATAACACCATTTTTACTTGTTTTCCGTGATATTAAAATTAATTCCCACAATTGACACATAAATCGACTTTATAAGCATTTAAAACTGACTAATTGAAAAACACCTTTTTTAACTTTTTTTCCGTGATATTGACGTTCATTCCCACAAATTACACATGAATTAACGTAAATACAGGGAAAACTGACTGATTGAAATACACCATTTTTACTTGTTTTCCGTGATATTAACATTCATTCCAACAACTTAGACATGAATCCACTTTAATACAGCTAAAATTGACTGATTGAAATTCACCCTTTTTACTTTTTCCTGTGATATTAACATTCATTCCCACAATTTACACATGAATTAACGTAAATACAGGGAAAACTGACTGATTGAAATTCACCCTTTTTACTTTTTTCCGTGATTTTAACATTCATTCTCACAAATTACACATGAATTAACGTAAATACAGGGAAAACTGACTGATTGAATTACACCATTTTTACTTGTTTTCCGTGATATTAACATTCATTCCCACAATTTACACATGAATTAACGTAAGTACAGGAAAAACTAACTGATTGAAATTCACTCTTTTTACTTGTTTTCCGTGATATTAACATTCATTCCAACAACTTAGACATGAATCCACTTTAATACAGCTAAAATTGACTGATTGAAATTCACCCTTTTTACTTTTTTCCGTGATTTTAACATTCATTCTCACAAATTACACATGAATCCACGTTAAAACAGTTAATCCTGACTGATTGAAATTACCCTTTTTAAATGTTTTCCGTAATTTTAACATTCTTTCCCACACTTTACACGTGAATTGACTTTATAAACATTTAAAGCTGACTAATTGAAACACACCTTTTTTTACTTCTTTCCGTGATTTTGACTTTCATTCCCACAAATTAAACATGAATCCACGTTAATACAGCTAATCCTGACTGATTGAATTACACCTTTTTTACCTTTTTTCCGTGATATTAACATTCATTCCCACAATTTACGCATGAACCCACCATAATACAGCTAGTCCTGACTGATTGAATTACACTTTATTTACTTGTTTTCTGTGATTTTAACATTAACTCCCACAATTTACACATGAATTAACGTAAATACAGGAAAAGCTGACTGATTGAAATACACTCTTTTCACTTGTTTTCCGTGATATTAACATTCATTCCAACAACTTAGACATGAATCCACTTTAATACAGCTAAAATTGACTGATTGAAATTCACCCTTTTTACTTTTTTCCGTGATTTTAACATTCATTCTCACAAATTACACATGAATTAACGTAAATACAGGGAAAACTGACTGATTGAATTACACCATTTTTACTTGTTTTCCGTGATATTAACATTAATTCCCACAATTTACACATGAATTGACCTTATAAACATGTAAAACTGACTGATTGAAATACACCTTTTTAACTTTTTTTCCGTTATATTAACATTCATTGCCACAATTTACACATGAATTGACATTATAAACATGTAAAAAGGACTGATTGAAATACACCCTTTTCACTTTAGTTGCGTGATATTAACATTCATTCCCACAATTTACACATGAATTGACGTAAATACAGGGGAAACTGACTGATTGAAATACACCTTTTTTACTTGTTTTCCGTTATATTAAAATTAATTCCCACAATTTACACATGAATTGACATTATAAACATGTAAAACTGACTGATTGAAATACACACTTTTTACTTTTGTTGCGTGATATTAACATTCATTCCCACAATTTACACATGAATTGACGTAAATACAGGGGAAACTGACTGATTGAAATACACCTTTTTTACTTGTTTTCCGTTATATTAACATTCTTTGCCGCAATTTACACATGAATCCACGTTAAGACAGCTAATCCTGACTCATTGACTGACACCACTTTTACTTGTTTTCCGTGATATTAACATTCATTCCCACAATTTAAACATGAATCTACGTTAATAAAGCTAAACCTGACTAATTGAAATACACTTTTTTACTTGTTTTCCGTGATATTAACATTAATTCCTACAATTTACACATGAATTGACTTTATAAACATGTAAAACTGACTGATTAAAATACACCTTTTTTACTTATTTTCCGTGATATTAACATTCATTCCCACAATTTACATGTGAATCCACGTTAATACAGGTAAAGTTGACTGATTGAAATTCACCCTTTTCACTTTTCTCCGTGATATTAACATTTATTCCCACAATTTACACATAAATTAACGTAAATACAGGGAAAACTGACTGATTGAAATACACTCCTTTTACTTGTTTTCTGTGATATTAACATTCATTCCCATAATTTAGACAGGAATCCACGTTAATGCAGCTAAAATTAAGTGATTGAAATGCACCCTTTTTACTTTTTTCCGTGATATTTACATTCATTCCCACAATTTACACATGAATCCACGATAATACAGTTCATTAGACTGAGTAAAGTACACCTTAATTACTTGTTTTCCGTGATATTAACATTCATTCCCACATTTTCCACATGAATCCACGTTAATGCAGCTAAAATTCACTGATTGAAATTCACCCTTTTTACTTTTTCCTGTGATATTAACATTCATTCCCACAATTTACACATGAATTAACGTAAATACAGGAAAAACTGACTCATTGAAATACACTCTTTTCACTTGTTTTCCGTGATATTAACATTCATTCCAACAACTTAGACATGAATCCACTTTAATACAGCTAAAATTGACTGATTGAAATTCACCCTTTTTACTTTTTTCCGTGATTTTAACATTCATTCTCACAAATTACACATGAATCCACGTTAAAACAGTTAATCCTGACTGATTGAATTACCCCTTTTTTAAATGTTTTCCGTAATTTTAACATTCTTTCCCACACTTTACACGTGAATTGACTTTATAAACATTTAAAGCTGACTAATTGAAACACACCTTTTTTACTTTTTTCCGTGATTTTGACTTTCATTCCCACATATTAAACATGAATCCACGTTAATACAGCTAATCCTGACTGATTGAATTACACCTTTTTTACCTTTTTTCCGTGATATTAACATTCATTCCCACAATTTACGCATGAACCCACCATAATACAGCTAGTCCTGACTGATTGAATTACACTTTATTTACTTGTTTTCTGTGATTTTAACATTAACTCCCACAATTTACACATGAATTAACGTAAATACAGGAAAAGCTGACTGATTGAAATACACTCTTTTCACTTGTTTTCCGTGATATTAACATTCATTCCAACAACTTAGACATGAATCCACTTTAATACAGCTAAAATTGACTGATTGAAATTCACCCTTTTTACTTTTTTCCGTGATTTTAACATTCATTCTCACAAATTACACATGAATTAACGTAAATACAGGGAAAACTGACTGATTGAATTACACCATTTTTACTTGTTTTCCGTGATATTAACATTAATTCCCACAATTTACACATGAATTGACCTTATAAACATGTAAAACTCACTGATTGAAATACACCTTTTTAACTTGTTTTCCGTTATATTAACATTCATTGCCACAATTTACACATGAATTGACATTATAAACATGTAAAACTGACTGATTGAAATACACCCTTTTTACTTTTGTTGCGTGATATTAACATTCATTCCCACAATTTACACATGAATTGACGTAAATACAGGGGAAACTGACTGATTGAAATACACCTTTTTTACTTGTTTTCCGTTATATTAAAATTAATTCCCACCATTTACACATGAATTGACATTATAAACATGTAAAACTGACTGATTGAAATACACACTTTTTACTTTTGTTGCGTGATATTAACATTCATTCCCACAATTTACACATGAATTGACGTAAATACAGGGGAAACTGACTGATTGAAATACACCTTTTTTACTTGTTTTCCGTTATATTAACATTCTTTGCCGCAATTTACACATGAATCCACGTTAAGACAGCTAATCCTGACTCATTGACTGACACCACTTTTACTTGTTTTCCGTGATATTAACATTCATTCCCACAATTTAAACATGAATCTACGTTAATAAAGCTAAACCTGACTAATTGAAATACACTTTTTTACTGGTTTTCCGTGATATTAACATTAATTCCTACAATTTACACATGAATTGACTTTATAAACATGTAAAACTGACTGATTAAAATACACCTTTTTTACTTATTTTCCGTGATATTAACATTCATTCCCACAATTTACATGTGAATCCACGTTAATACAGGTAAAGTTGACTGATTGAAATTCACCCTTTTCACTTTTCTCCGTGATATTAACATTTATTCCCACAATTTACACATAAATTAACGTAAATACATGTAAAACTGACTGATTGAAATACACCATTTTTATTTGTTTTCCGTTATATTAGCATTCATTCGCATAACTTACACATCAATCCACCTTAATACAGCTAATCCTGATTGATTGAATTACACCATTTTTACATCTTTTCCGTGATTTTAAAATTTTTTCCCACAATTTCCACGGGAATTAACGTAAAAACAGGTGACACTGGCTGATTGAAATGCACCATTTTTACTTATTTTCCGTGAAAGTAGCATTAATTCCCACACTTTACACATAAATTGACTTTATATTCATGTAAAACGGACTGATTGAACAACACCATTTTTACTTTTTACTCGTTATATTAACATTCATTGCCACAATTTACACATGAATTGACATTATAAACATGTAAAACTGACTGATTGAAATACACCCTTTTTACTTTTGTTGCGTGATATTAACATTCATTCCCACAATTTACACATGAATTGACTTTATATACAGGTAAAAGTGGCTGATTGAAATACACCTTTTTTACTTGTTTACTGGGATATTTACATTCATTCCCACATTTTACACATGAATCCACGTTAATACTTGTTTTCCGTGATATTAACATTCATTCCAACAACTTAGACATGAATCCACTTTAATACAGCTAAAATTGACTGATTGAAATTCACCCTTTTTACTTTTTTCCGTGATTTTAACATTCATTCTCACAAATTACACATGAATCCACGTTAAAACAGTTAATCCTGACTGATTGAATTACCCCTTTTTTAATTGTTTTCCGTAATTTTAACATTCTTTCCCACACTTTACACGTGAATTGACTTTATAAACATTTAAAGCTGACTAATTGAAACACACCTTTTTTACTTTTTTCCGTGATTTTGACTTTCATTCCCACAAATTACACATGAATCCACGTTAATACAGCTAATCCTGACTGATTGAAATACAGCATTTTTACTTGTTTTCCGTGATATTAACATTCATTCCCGCAATTTACATATGAATCCACGTTAATACAGGTAAAATTGACTGATTGAAATTCACCCTTTTCACTTTTTTCCGTGATATTAACATTCATTCCCACAATTTACACATGAATTAACGTAAGTACAGGAAAAACTGACTGATTGAAATTCACTCTTTTTACTTGTTTTCCGTGATATTAACATTCATTCCAACAACTTAGACATGAATCCACTTTAATACAGCTAAAATTGACTGATTGAAATTCACCCTTTTTACTTTTTTCCGTGATTTTAACATTCATTCTCACAAATTACACATGAATCCACGTTAAAACAGTTAATCCTGACTGATTGAATTACCCCTTTTTTAATTGTTTTCCGTAATTTTAACATTCTTTCCCACACTTTACACGTGAATTGACTTTATAAACATTTAAAGCTAACTAATTGAAACACACCTTTTTTACCTTTTTCCGTGATTTTGACTTTCATTCCCACAAATTACACATGAATCCACGTTAATACAGCTAATCCTGACTGATTGAATTACACCTTTTTTACTTTTTTTCCGTGATATTAACATTCATTCCCACAATTTGCGCATGAATCCACCTTAATACAGCTAGTCCTGACTGATTGAATTACACTTTATTTACTTGTTTTCTGTGATTTTAACATTAACTCCCACAATTTACAGATGAATTAACGTAAATACAGGGAAAACTGACTGATTGAATTACACCATTTTTACTTGTTTTCCGTGATATTAACATTAATTCCCACAATTTACACATGAATTGACGTTAATACAGCTAATCCTGACTGATTGAAATACAGCATTTTTACTTGTTTTCCGTTATATTAACATTCATTCCCACAATTTACACATGAATTGACGTAAATACAGGGGAAACTGACTGATTGAAATACAGCTTTTTTACTTTTTTTCCGTTATATTAACATTCTTTGCCGCAATTTACACATGAATCTACGTTAATAGAGCTAAACCTGACTAATTGAAATACACTTTTTTCACTTGTTTCCCTGATATTAACTTTCATTTCCTACAATTTACACATGAATCCACGTTAAGACAGCTAATCCTGACTCATTGACTGACACCACTTTTACTTGTTTTCCGTGATATTAACATTCATTCCCACAATTTAAACATGAATCTACGTTAATAGAGCTAAACCTGACTAATTGAAATACACTTTTTTACTTGTTTTCCGTGATATTAACATTAATTCCTACAATTTACACTTGAATTGACTTTATAAACATGTAAAACTGACTGATTAAAATACACCTTTTTTACTTATTTTCCGTGATATTAACATTCATTCCCACAATTTACATGTGAATCAAAGTTAATACAGGTAAAGTTGACTGATTGAAATTCACCCTTTTCACTTTTCTCCGTGATATTAACATTTATTCCCACAATTTACACATAAATTAACGTAAATACAGGGAAAACTGACTGATTGAAATACACTCCTTTTACTTGTTTTCCGTGATATTAACATTCATTCCCACATTTTCCACATGAATCCACGTTAATGCAGCTAAAATTCACTGATTGAAATTCACCCTTTTTACTTTTTCCTGTGATATTAACATTCATTCCCACAATTTACACATGAATTAACGTAAATACAGGAAAAACTGACTGATTGAAATACACTCTTTTCACTTGTTTTCCGTGATATTAACATTCATTCCAACAACTTAGACATGAATCCACTTTAATACAGCTAAAATTGACTGATTGAAATTCACCCTTTTTACTTTCTTCCGTGATTTTAACATTCATTCTCACAAATTACACACGAATTAACGTAAATACAGGGAAAACTGACTGATTTAATTACACCATTTTTACTTGTTTTCCGTGATATTAACATTAATTCCCACAATTTACACATGAATTGACCTTATAAACATGTAAAACTGACTGATTGAAATACACCTTTTTTACTTGTTTTCCGTGATATTAACATTCATTCCCATAATTTACACATGAATCCACGTTAATACAGGTAAAATTGACTGATTGAA
Organism: Sanderia malayensis; assembly: GCA_013076295.1. Lineage (NCBI taxonomy): Eukaryota > Metazoa > Cnidaria > Scyphozoa > Semaeostomeae > Pelagiidae > Sanderia > Sanderia malayensis. The sequence continues at coordinate 83,065 of RQOL01000763.1, read as the reverse complement.
ATTCACCCTTTTCACTCTTTTCCGTGATATTAACCTTCATTCCCACAATTTACACATGAATTAAAGTAAATACAGGGATAACTGACTGATTGAAATACACTCTTTTTACTTTTTTTCCGCAATATTGACGTTCATTCCCACAATTTACACATGAATCCACGTTAATACAGCTAAAAATGACTGATTGAAAGTCACCCTTTTTACTTTTTCCCGTGATATTATCATTCATTTCCACAATTTACACATGAATTAGGGTAAATACAGGAAAAACTGACTGATTGAAATACACCGTTTTTACTTGTTTTCCGTGATATTAACTTTCATTCACACAACTTACATATGAATTGACTTTATATACATGTAAAACTGACTGATTGAAATACACCATTTTTATTTGTTTTCCGTTATATTAGCATTCATTCGCATAACTTACACATCAATCCACCTTAATACAGCTAATCCTGATTGATTGAATTACACCATTTTTACATCTTTTCCGTGATTTTAAAATTTTTTCCCACAATTTCCACGGGAATTAACGTAAAAACAGGTGACACTGGCTGATTGAAATGCACCATTTTTACTTATTTTCCGTGAAAGTAACATTAATTCCCACACTTTACACATAAATTGACTTTATATTCATGTAAAACGGACTGATTGAACAACACCATTTTTACTTTTTACTCGTTATATTAACATTCATTGCCACAATTTACACATGAATTGACATTATAAACATGTAAAACTGACTGATTGAAATACACCCTTTTTACTTTTGTTGCGTGATATTAACATTCATTCCCACAATTTACACATGAATTGACTTTATATACAGGTAAAAGTGGCTGATTGAAATACACCTTTTTTACTTGTTTACTGGGATATTTACATTCATTCCCACATTTTACACATGAATCCACGTTAATACTTGTTTTCCGTGATATTAACATTCATTCCAACAACTTAGACATGAATCCACTTTAATACAGCTAAAATTGACTGATTGAAATTCACCCTTTTTACTTTTTTCCGTGATTTTAACATTCATTCTCACAAATTACACATGAATCCACGTTAAAACAGTTAATCCTGACTGATTGAATTACCCCTTTTTTAATTGTTTTCCGTAATTTTAACATTCTTTCCCACACTTTACACGTGAATTGACTTTATAAACATTTAAAGCTGACTAATTGAAACACACCTTTTTTACTTTTTTCCGTGATTTTGACTTTCATTCCCACAAATTACACATGAATCCACGTTAATACAGCTAATCCTGACTGATTGAAATACAGCATTTTTACTTGTTTTCCGTGATATTAACATTCATTCCCGCAATTTACATATGAATCCACGTTAATACAGGTAAAATTGACTGATTGAAATTCACCCTTTTCACTTTTTTCCGTGATATTAACATTCATTCCCACAATTTACACATGAATTAACGTAAGTACAGGAAAAACTGACTGATTGAAATTCACTCTTTTTACTTGTTTTCCGTGATATTAACATTCATTCCAACAACTTAGACATGAATCCACTTTAATACAGCTAAAATTGACTGATTGAAACTCACCCTTTTTACTTTTTTCCGTGATTTTAACATTCATTCTCACAAATTACACATGAATCCACGTTAAAACAGTTAATCCTGGCTGATTGAATTACCCCTTTTTTAATTGTTTTACGTAATTTTAACATTCTTTCCCACACTTTACACGTGAATTGACTTTATAAACATTTAAAGCTGACTAATTGAAACACACCTTTTTTACTTTTTTCCGTGATTTTGACTTTCATTCCCACAAATTACACATGAATCCACGTTAATACAGCTAATCCTGACTGATTGAATTACACCTTTTTTACTTTCTTTCCGTGATATTAACATTCATTCCCACAATTTGCGCATGAATCCACCTTAATACAGCTAGTCCTGACTGATTGAATTACACTTATTTACTTGTTTTCTGTGATTTTAACATTAACTCCCACAATTTACACATGAATTAACGTAAATACAGGAAAAGCTGACTGATTGAAATACACTCTTTTCACTTGTTTTCCGTGATATTAACATTCATTCCAACAACTTAGACATGAATCCACTTTAATACAGCTAAAATTGACTGATTGAAATTCACCCTTTTTACTTTTTTCCGTGATTTTAACATTCATTCTCACAAATTACACATGAATTGACCTTATAAACATGTAAAACTGACTGATTGAAATACACCCTTTTTACTTGTTTCGTTATATTAACATTATTGCACATTTACACATGAATTACATTATAAACATGTAAACTGACTGATTGAAATACACCCTTTTTACTTTTGTTGCGTGATATTAACATTCATTCCCACAATTTACACATGAATTGACGTAAATACAGGGGAAACTGACTGATTGAAATACACCTTTTTTACTTGTTTTCCGTTATATTAAAATTAATTCCCACAATTTACACATGAATTGACATTATAAACATGTAAAACTGACTGATTGAAATACACACTTTTTACTTTTGTTGCGTGATATTAACATTCATTCCCACAATTTACACATGAATTGACGTAAATTCAGGGGAAACTGACTGATTGAAATACACCTTTTTTACTTGTTTTCCGTTATATTAACATTCTTTGCCGCAATTTACACATGAATCTACGTTAATAGAGCTAAACCTGACTAATTGAAATACACTTTTTTCACTTGTTTCCCTGATATTAACTTTCATTCCCCACAATTTACATGTGAATCCACGTTAATACAGGTAAAGTTGACTGATTGAAATTCACCCTTTTCACTTTTCTCCGTGATATTAACATTTATTCCCACAAATTACACATAAATTAACGTAAATACAGGGAAACTGACTGATTGAAATACACTCCTTTTACTTGTTTTCTGTGATATTATCATTCATTCCATAATTTAGACAGGAATCCACGTTAATGCAGCTAAAATTAACTGATTGAAATGCACCCTTTCTACTTTTTTCCGTGATATTTACATTCATTCCCACAATTTACACATGAATCCACGATAATACAGTTCATTAGACTGAGTAAAGTACACCTTAATTACTTGTTTTCCGTGATATTAACATTCATTCCCACATTTTCCACATGAATCCACGTTAATGCAGCTAAAATTCACTGATTGAAATTCACCCTTTTTACTTTTTCCTGTGATATTAACATTCATTCCCACAATTTACACATGAATTAACATAAATACAGGAAAAACTGACTGATTGAAATACACTCTTTTCACTTGTTTTCCGTGATATTAACATTCATTCCAACAACTTAGACATGAATCCACTTTAATACAGCTAAAATTGACTGATTGAAATTCACCCTTTTTACTTTTTTCCGTGATTTTAACATTCATTCTCACAAATTACACATGAATTAACGTAAATACAGGGATAACTGACTGATTGAAATACACTCTTTTTACTTTTTTTCCGCAATATTGACGTTCATTCCCACAATTTACACATGAATCCACGTTAATACAGCTAAAAATGACTGATTGAAAGTCACCCTTTTTACTTTTTCCCGTGATATTATCATTCATTTCCACAATTTACACATGAATTAGGGTAAATACAGGAAAAACTGACTGATTGAAATACACCATTTTTACTTGTTTTCCGTGATATTAACTTTCATTCACACAACTTACATATGAATTGACTTTATATACATGTAAAACTGACTGATTGAAATACACCATTTTTATTTGTTTTCCGTTATATTAGCATTCATTCGCATAACTTACACATCAATCCACCTTAATACAGCTAATCCTGATTGATTGAATTACACCATTTTTACATCTTTTCCGTGATTTTAAAATTTTTTCCCACAATTTCCACGGGAATTAACGTAAAAACAGGTGACACTGGCTGATTGAAATACACCATTTTTACTTGTTTACTGGGATATTTACATTCATTCCCACATTTTACACATGAATCCACGTTAATACTTGTTTTCCGTGATATTAACATTCATTCCAACAACTTAGACATGAATCCACTTTAATACAGCTAAAATTGACTGATTGAAAGTCACCCTTTTTACTTTTTTCCGTGATTTTAACATTCATTCTCACAAATTACACATGAATCCACGTTAAAACAGTTAATCCTGACTGATTGAATTACCCCTTTTTCAATTGTTTTCCGTAATTTTAACATTCTTTCCCACACTTTACACGTGAATTGACTTTATAAACATTTAAAGCTGACTAATTGAAACACACCTTTTTTACTTTTTTCCGTGATTTTGACTTTCATTCCCACAAATTACACATGAATCCACGTTAATACAGCTAATCCTGACTGATTGAAATACAGCATTTTTACTTGTTTTCCGTGATATTAACATTCATTCCCGCAATTTACATATGAATCCACGTTAATACAGGTAAAATTGACTGATTGAAATTCACCCTTTTCACTTTTTTCCGTGATATTAACATTCATTCCCACAATTTACACATGAATTAACGTAAGTACACAAAAAACTGACTGATTGAAATTCACTCTTTTTACTTGTTTTCCGTGATATTAACATTCATTCCATCAACTTAGACATGAATCCACTTTAATACAGCTAAAATTGACTGATTGAATTCACCCTTTTTACTTTTTTCCGTGATTTTAACATTCATTCTCACAAATTACACATGAATCCACGTTAAAACAGTTAATCCTGACTGATTGAATTACCCCTTTTTTAATTGTTTTCCGTAATTTTAACATTCTTTCCCACACTTTACACGTGAATTGACTTTATAAACATTTAAAGCTGACTAATTGAAACACACCTTTTTTACTTTTTTCCGTGATTTTGACTTTCATTCCCACAAATTACACATGAATCCACGTTAATACAGCTAATCCTGACTGATTGAATTACACCTTTTTTACTTTTTTTCCGTGATATTAACATTCATTCCCACAATTTGCGCATGAATCCACCTTAATACAGCTAGTCCTGACTGATTGAATTACACTTTATTTACTTGTTTTCTGTGATTTTAACATTAACTCCCACAATTTACACATGAATTAACGTAAATACAGGAAAAGCTGACTGATTGAAAGACACTCTTTTCACTTGTTTTCCGTGATATTAACATTCATTCCAACAACTTAGACATGAATCCACTTTAATACAGCTAAAAATGACTGATTGAAATTCACCCTTTTTACTTTTTTCCGTGATTTTAACATTCATTCTCACAAATTACACATGAATTAACGTAAATACAGGGAAAACTGACTGATTGAATTACACCATTTTTACTTGTTTTCGTGATATTAACATTATTCCCACAATTTACACATGAATTGACATTATAAACATGTAAAACTGACTGATTGAAATACACCCTTTTTACTTTTGTTGCGTGATATTAACATTCATTCCCACAATTTACACATGAATTGACGTAAATATAGAGGAAACTGACTGATTGAAATACAGCTTTTTTACTTGTTTTCCGTTATATTAAAATTAATTCCCACAATTTACACATGAATTGACATTATAAAATGTAAAACTGACTGATTGAAATACACACTTTTTACTTTTGTTGCGTGATATTAACATTCATTCCCACAATTTACACATGAATTGACGTAAATTCAGGGGAAACTGACTGATTGAAATACACCTTTTTTACTTGTTTTCCGTTATATTAACATTCTTTGCCGCAATTTACACATGAATCTACGTTAATAGAGCTAAACCTGACTAATTGAAATACACTTTTTTCACTTGTTTCCCTGATATTAACTTTCATTTCCCACAATTTACATGTGAATCCACGTTAATACAGGTAAAGTTGACTGATTGAAATTCACCCTTTTCACTTTTCTCCGTGATATTAACATTTATTCCCACAAATTACACATAAATTAACGTAAATAAAGGGAAAACTGACTGATTGAAATACACTCCTTTTACTTGTTTTCTGTGATATTATCATTCATTCCCATAATTTAGACAGGAATCCACGTTAATGCAGCTAAAATTAACTGATTGAAATGCACCCTTTTTACTTTTTTCCGTGATATTTACATTCATTCCCACAATTTACACATGAATCCACGATAATACAGTTCATTAGACTGAGTAAAGTACACCTTAATTACTTGTTTTCCGTGATATTAACATTCATTCCCACATTTTCCACATGAATCCACGTTAATGCAGCTAAAATTCACTGATTGAAATTCACCCTTTTTACTTTTTCCTGTGATATTAACATTCATTCCCACAATTTACACATGAATTAACATAAAAACAGGAAAAACTGACGGATTGAAATACACTCTTTTCATTGTTTTCCGTGATATTAACATTCATTCCAACAACTTAGACATGAATCCACTTTAATACAGCTAAAATTGACTGATTGAAATTCACCCTTTTTACTTTTTTCCGTGATTTTAACATTCATTCTCACAAATTACACATGAATTAACGTAAATACAGGGAAAACTGGACTGATTGAATTACACCATTTTTACTTGTTTTCCGTGATATTAACATTAATTCCTACAATTTACACATGAATTGACCTTATAAACATGTAAAACTGACTGATTGAAATACACCTTTTTTACTTGTTTTCCGTGATATTAACATTCATTCCCACAATTTACACATGAATCCACGTTAATACAGGTAAAATTGACTGATTGAAATTCACCCTTTTCACTCTTTTCCATGATATTAACCTTCATTCCCACAATTTACACATGAATTAAAGTAAATACAGGGATAACTGACTGATTGAAATACACTCTTTTTTACTTTTTTTCCGCAATATTGACGTTCATTCCCACAATTTACACATGAATCCACGTTAATACAGCTAAAAATGACTGATTGAAAGTCACCCTTTTTACTTTTTCCTGTGATATTATCATTCATTTCCACAATTTACACATGAATTAGGGTAAATACAGGAAAAACTGACTGATTGAATACACCATTTTTACTTGTTTTCCGTGATATTAACTTTCATTCACACAACTTACATATGAATTGACTTTATATACATGTAAAACTGACTGATTGAAATACACCATTTTTATTTGTTTTCCGTTATATTAGCATTCATTCGCATAACTTACACATCAATCCAACTTAATACAGCTAATCCTGATTGATTGAATTACACCTTTTTTACATCTTTTCCGTGATTTTAAAATTCTTTCCCACAATTTCCACGGGAATTAACATGAAAACAGGTGACACTGGCTGATTGAAATGCACCATTTTTACTTGTTTTCCGTGAAAGTAACATTAATTCCCACACTTTACACATGAATTGACTTTATATTCATGTAAAACGGACTGATTGAACAACACCATTTTTACTGGCTTTCCGTTATATTAACATTCATTCCCACAATTTACACATGAATCCACTTAAATACAGCTAGTCCTGACTGATTGAATTACACTTTTTTTACTTGTTTTTCCGTGATTTTAACATTAATTCCCACAATTTTACACATGAATTGACTTTATATACAGGTAAAATTGGCCGAATGAAATACAAATTTTTTACTTGTTTCCTGGGATATTTACATTCATTCCCACATTTTCCACATGAATCCACGTTAATGCAGCTAAAATTCAGTGATTGAAATCCACCCTTTTTACTTTTTCCTGTGATATTAACATTCATTCCCACAATTTACACATGAATCCACGTTAATACAGGTAAAATTGACTGATTGAAATTCACCCTTTTCACTCTTTTCCGTGATATTAACCTTCATTCCCACAATTTACACATGAATTAAAAGTAAATACAGGGATAACTGACTGATTGAAATACACTCTTTTTACTTTTTTTCCGCAATATTGACGTTCATTCCCACAATTTACACATGAATCCACGTTAATACAGCTAAAAATGACTGATTGAAAGTCACCCTTTTTACTTTTTCCCGTGATATTATCATTCATTTCCACAATTTACACATGAATTAGGGTAAATACAGGAAAAACTGACTGATTGAAATACACCATTTTTACTTGTTTTCCGTGATATTAACTTTCATTCACACAACTTACATATGAATTGACTTTATATACATGTAAAACTGACTGATTGAAATACACCATTTTTATTTGTTTTCCGTTATATTAGCATTCATTCGCATAACTTACACATCAATCCACCTTAATACAGCTAATCCTGATTGATTGAATTACACCATTTTTACATCTTTTCCGTGATTTTAAAATTCTTTCCCACAATTTCCACGGGAATTAACGTAAAAACAGGTGACACTGGCTGATTGAAATGCACCATTTTACTTATTTTCCGTGAAAGTAACATTAATTCCAACACTTTACACATAAATTGACTTTATTTTCATGTAAAGCGGACTGATTGAACAACACCATTTTTACTGTCTTTCCGTATATTAACATTCATTCCCACAATTTACACATGAATCCACTTAAATACAGCTAGTCCTGACTGATTGAATTACACTTTTTTTACTTGTTTTCCGTGATTTTAACATTAATTCCCACAATTTACACATGAATCCACGTTAATACAGCTAAAACTGATTGATTGAAATTCACCCTTTTTAGTTTTTCTCGTGATATTAACATTCTTTCCCAAAATTTACACATGAATTAACGAAAATACTGGGAAAACTGAGTGATTGAATTACACCATTTTTACTTGTTTTCCGTGATATTAACATTAATTCCCACAACTTAAACATCAATTGACCTTATAAACATGTAAAACTGACTGATTGAAATGCACCTTTTTTACTTGTTTTCCGTTATATTAACATTCATTGCCACAATTTACACATGAATTGACATTATAAACATGTAAAACTGACTGATTGAAATACACACTTTTTACTTTTGTTGCGTGATATTAACATTCATTCCCACAAATTACACATAAATTAACGTAAATACAGGGAAAACTGACTGATTGAAATACACTCCTTTTACTTGTTTTCTGTGATATTATCATTCATTCCCATAATTTAGACAGGAATCCACGTTAATGCAGCTAAAATTAACTGATTGAAATGCACCCTTTTTACTTTTTCCTGTGATATTAACATTCATTCCCACAATTTACACATGAATTAACATAAATACAGGAAAAACTGACTGATTGAAATACACTCTTTTCACTTGTTTTCCGTGATATTAACATTCATTCCAACAACTTAGACATGAATACACTTTAATACAGCTAAAATTGACTGATTGAAATTCACCCTTTTTACTTTTTTCCGTGATTTTAACATTCATTCTCACAAATTACACATGAATTAACGTAAATACAGGGATAACTGACTGATTGAAATACACTCTTTTTACTTTTTTTCCGCAATATTGACGTTCATTCCCACAATTTACACATGAATCCACGTTAATACAGCTAAAAATGACTGATTGAAAGTCACCCTTTTTACTTTTTCCCGTGATATTATCATTCATTTCCACAATTTACACATGAATTAGGGTAAATACAGGAAAAACTGACTGATTGAAATACACCATTTTTACTTGTTTTCCGTGATATTAACTTTCATTCACACAACTTACATATGAATTGACTTTATATACATGTAAAACTGACTGATTGAAATACACCATTTTATTTGTTTTCCGTTATATTAGCATTCATTCGCATAACTTACACATCAATCCACCTTAATACAGCTAATCCTGATTGATTGAATTACACCATTTTTACATCTTTTCCGTGATTTTAAAATTTTTTCCCACAATTTCCACGGGAATTAACGTAAAAACAGGTGACACTGGCTGATTGAAATGCACCATTTTTACTTATTTTCCGTGAAAGTAACATTAATTCCCACACTTTACACATAAATTGACTTTATATTCATGTAAAACGGACTGATTGAACAACACCATTTTTACTTTTACTCGTTATATTAACATTCATTGCCACAATTTACACATGAATTGACATTATAAACATGTAAAACTGACTGATTGAAATACACCCTTTTTACTTTTGTTGCGTGATATTAACATTCATTCCCACAATTTAAACATGAATTGACTTTATATACAGGTAAAAGTGGCTGATTGAAATACACCTTTTTTACTTGTTTACTGGGATATTTACATTCATTCCCACATTTTACACATGAATCCACGTTAATACTTGTTTTCCGTGATATTAACATTCATTCCAACAACTTAGACATGAATCCACTTTAATACAGCTAAAATTGACTGATTGAAATTCACCCTTTTTACTTTTTCCGTGATTTTAACATTCATTCTCACAAATTACACATGAATCCACGTTAAAACAGTTAATCCTGACTGATTGAATTACCCCTTTTTCAATTGTTTTCCGTAATTTTAACATTCTTTCCCACACTTTACACGTGAATTGACTTTATAAACATTTAAAGCTGACTAATTGAAACACACCTTTTTACTTTTTCCGTGATTTTGACTTTCATTCCCACAAATTACACATGAATCCACGTTAATACAGCTAATTCTGACTGATTGAAATACAGCATTTTTACTTGTTTTCCGTGATATTAACATTCATTCCCGCAATTTACATATGAATCCACGTTAATACAGGTAAAATTGACTGATTGAAATTCACCCTTTTCACTTTTTTCCGTGATATTAACATTCATTCCCACAATTTACACATGAATTAACGTAAGTACAGGAAAAACTGACTGATTGAAATTCACTCTTTTTACTTGTTTTCCGTGATATTAACATTCATTCCAACAACTTAGACATGAATCCACTTTAATACAGCTAAAATTGACTGATTGAAATTCACCCTTTTTACTTTTTTCCGTGATTTTAACATTCATTCTCACAAATTACACATGAATCCACGTTAAAACAGTTAATCCTGACTGATTGAATTACCCCTTTTTTAATTGTTTTCCGTAATTTTAACATTCTTTCCCACACTTTACACGTGAATTGACTTATAAACATTTAAAGCTGACTAATTGAAACACACCTTTTTTTACTTTTTTCCGTGATTTTGACTTTCATTCCCACAAATTACACATGAATCCACGTTAATACAGCTAATCCTGACTGATTGAATTACACCTTTTTTACTTTTTTTCCGTGATATTAACATTCATTCCCACAATTTGCGCATGAATCCACCTTAATACAGCTAGTCCTGACTGATTGAATTACACTTTATTTACTTGTTTTCTGTGATTTTAACATTAACTCCCACATTTACACATGAATTAACGTAAATACAGGAAAAGCTGACTGATTGAAATACACTCTTTTTACTTGTTTTCCGTGATATTAACATTAATTCCCACAATTTACACATGAATTGACCTTATAAACATGTAAAACTGACTGATTGAAATACACCTTTTTTACTTGTTTTCCGTTATATTAACATTGATTCCCAAATTTACACATGAATCCACGTTAATACAGGTAAAATTGACTGATTGAAATTCACCTTTTCACTCTTTTCCGTGATATTAACCTTCATTCCCACAATTTACACATGAATTAAAGTAAATACAGGGATAACTGACTGATTGAAATACACTCTTTTTACTTTTTTTCCGCATATTGACGTTCATTCCCAAATTTACACATGAATCACGTTAATACAGCTAAAATGACTGATTGAAAGTCACCTTTTTACTTTTTCCCGTGATATTATCATTCATTTCCACAATTTACACATGAATTAGGGTAAATACAGGAAAAAATGACTGATTGAAATACACCTTTTTACTTGTTTTCCGTGATATTACTTTCATTCCACAACTTACATATGAATTGACTTTATATACATGTAAAACTGACTGATTGAAATACACCATTTTATTGTTTTCCGTATATTAGCATTCATTCGCATAACTTACACATCAATCCACCTTAATACAGCTAATCCTGATTGATTGAATTACACCATTTTTACATCTTTTCCGTGATTTTAAAATTCTTTCCCACAATTCCACGGAATTACGTAAAAACAGGTGACACTGGCTGATTGAAATGCACCATTTTACTTATTTTCCGTGAAAGTAACATTAATTCCCACACTTTACACATAAATTGACTTTATATCATGTAAAGCGGACTGATTAAACAACACCATTTTTACTGTTTTCCGTTATATAACATTCATTCCCACAATTTACACATGAATCCACTTAATACAGCTAGTCCTGACTGATTGAATTACACTTTTTTTACTTTTTCCGTGATTTTAACATTAATTCCCACAATTTACACATGAATCCACGTTAATACAGCTAAAACTGATTGATTGAAATTCACCCTTTTACTTTTTCTCGTGATATTAACATTCTTTCCCAAATTTACACATGAATTAACGAAAATACTGGGAAAACTGAGTGATTGAATTACACCATTTTTACTTGTTTTCCGTGATATTAACATTAATTCCCACAATTTAAACATGAATTGACCTTATAAACATGTAAAATGACTGATTGAAATGCACCTTTTTTACTTGTTTTCCGTGATATTAACATTCATTCCCACAAGTTAGACATGAATCCACTTTAATACAGGTAAAATTGACTATTGAAATTCACCCTTTTCACTTTTTCCCGTGATATTAACCTTCATTCCACAATTCACACATGAATTAACGTAAATACAGGGATAACTGACTGATTGAAATACACTCTTTTACTTTTTTCCGCAATATTGACGTTCTTCCCACAATTAACACATGAATCCACGTTAATACAGCTAAAATTGACTGATTGAAATTCACCCTTTTTACTTTTCCCGTGATATTTTCATTCATTTCCACAGTATACACATGAATTAAGGTAAATACATTAAAAACTGACTGATTGAAATACACCATTCTTACTTGTTTTCCGTGATATTAACTTTCATTCACACAACTTACACAGGAATTGACTTTATATAGATGTAAAACTGACTGATTGAAATACACCATTTTTATTTGTTTTCCGTTATATTAACATTCATTCCCATAACTTACACATTTATCCACCCTAATACAGCTAGTCCTGATTGATTGAATACACCCTCTTTACATCTATTCCGTGATTTTAAAATTCTTCCCAAAATTTACACGGGAATTAACGTAAAAACAGGTGACACTGGCTGATTGAAATACACCATTTTTACTTGTTTCCGTGAAGCTAACATTAATTCCTACACTTTACACATAAATTGACTTTATATACTGTAATCTTTGAAGTGTTAGCGAGAGGGGTCAGCACACGACTACATTACGATCTATCTCTATCTTGACTGAATCAATTTACATTACATCATAACTTATTATATAATATAACAGCTGTGCATGTGGCACATGAGGTATGCATAACATACATATACATGTAAACGGACTGATTGAAGACACCATTTTACTTGCTTTCCGTTATATTAACATCATCCCACAATTTACACATGAATCCACCTGAATACACCTAGTCCTGACTGATTGAATCACACTTTTTTTACTTGTTTTCCGTGATTTTAACATTCATTCTCATAAATTACACATGATCCACGTTAAAACAGTTAACCTGACTGATTGTATTCCCCATTTTTAATTGTTTTCGTAATTTTAACATTCTTTCCCACACTTTACACTGAATTGATTTATAAAAATGTAAAACTGACTGATTGAAATACACCTTTTTACTTGTTTCCGTGATATTAACATTATTCCACAATTTACACATGAATCACGTTAATGCAGCTAAATTCACTGATTGAAATTCACCTTTTTACTTTTTTCCGTGATTTTAACATTCATTCTCACAAATTACACATGAATTAACGTGAATACAGGAAAACTGACGGATTGAATTACACCATTTTACTTGTTTTCCGTGATATTACATTAATTCCCACAATTTACACATGAATTGACCTTATAAACATGTAAACTGACTGATTGAAATACACCCTTTTTACTTGTTTTCCGTGATATTAACATTGATTCCCAATTTACACATGAATCCACTTAATACAGCTAAAATTGACTGATTGAAATTCACCCTTTTTACTTTTTTCCGTGATTTTAACATTCATTCTCACCAAATTACACATGAATTAACGTAAATACAGGAAAACTGACTGATTGAATTACACCATTTTACTTGCTTCCGTGTATTAACATTAATCCACACTTTACACATGAATTGACCTTATAAAATGTAAAACTGACTGATTGAAATACACCTTTTTACTTGTTTTCCGTTATATTAACATTCATTCCCACAATTACACATGATCCACCCTAATACAGCTAGTCCTGATTGATTGAATTACACCTCTTTACATCTATTCCGTGATTTTAAAATTCTTTCCCAAAATTTACACGGGAATTAACGTAAAAACAGTTAACCTGGCTGATTTAATTCCCCATTTTTAATTGTTTTCCGTAATTTTAACATTCTTCCACACTTTACACGTGAATTGACCTTCTAAATGTAACTACTGATTGAAATACACCTTTTTATTGTTACCGGATAAACGTCGCACAATTTACACATGTCACGTTATGCAGCTAAATCTATGATTGAAATTCACCTACTTTGTGTTTTAACATTACATTCACTAACATAATTACGTAAATACAGGAAACATGACTATGATTACATGCATGTTTTACTTGCTTCCGTGATATTACATTAATTCCACACTACACTGAATTACCTGTAAAACATGGACTGATTGAAATACACCTTTTTTACTTGTTTTCCGTTATATTAACACTCATTCCCACAATTTACACATGAATCCACCTGAATACAGCTAGTCCTGACTGATTGAATCACACTTTTTTTACTTGTTTTCCGTGATTTTAACATTCATTCTCATAAATTACACATGAATCCACGTTAAAACAGTTAACCCTGACTGATTTAATTCCCCATTTTTTAATTGTTTTCCGTAATTTTAACATTCTTTCCCACACTTTACACGTGAATTGACCTTCTATAAATGTAAAACTGACTGATTGAAATACACCTTTTTACTTGTTTCCCGTGATATTAACATTCATTCCCACAATTTACACATGAATCCACGTTAATGCAGCTAAAATTCACTGATTGAAATTCACCCTTTTCACTCTTTTCCATGATATTAACCTGCATTTCCACAATTTACACATGAATTAGGGTAAATACAGGAAAAACTGACCGATTGAAATACACCATTTTTACTTGTTTTCCGTGATATTAACTTTCATTCACACAACTTACATATGAATTGACTTTATATACATGTAAAACTGACTGATTGAAATACACCATTTTTATATGTTTTCCGTTATATTAGCATTCATTCGCATAACTTACACATCAATCCACCTTAATACAGCTAATCCTGATTGATTGAATTACACCTTTTTTACATCTTTTCCGTGATTTTAAAATTCTTTCCCACAATTTCCACGGAATTAACGTAAAAACAGGTGACACTGGCTGATTGAAATGCACCATTTTTACTTGTTTTCCGTGAAAGTAACATTAATTCCCACACTTTACACATAAATTGACTTTATATTCATGTGAAACGGACTGATTGAACAACACCATTTTTACTGGCTTTCCGTTATATTAACATTCATTCCCACAATTTACACATGAATCCACTTAAGTACAGCTAGTCCTGACTGATTGAATTACACTTTTTTACTTGTTTTCCGTGATTTTAACATTAATTCCCACAATTTACACATGAATTGACTTTATATACAGGTAAAATTGGCCGATTGAAATACAAATTTTTTACTTGTTTACTGGGATATTTACATTCATTCCCACATTTTCCACATGAATCCACGATAATACAGTTCATTAGACTGAGTAAAGTACACCTTAATTACTTGTTTTCCGTGATATTAACATTCATTTCCCACATTTTCCACATGAATCCACGTTAATGCAGCTAAAATTCACTGATTGAAATTTACCCTTTTTACTTTTTTCCGTGATTTTAACATTCATTCTCACAAATTACACATGAATTAACGTAAATACAGGGAAAACTGACTGATTGAATTACACCATTTTTACTTGTTTTCCGTGATATTAACATTAATTCCCACAATTTACACATGAATTGACCTTATAAACATGTAAAACTGACTGATTGAAATACACCTTTTACTATGTTTTCCGTGATATTAACATTCATTCCAACAAGTTAGACATGAATCCACTTTAATACAGTAAATTTTACTGATTGAAATTCACCCTTTTTTTCTTTTTCCGTGATTTTAACATTCATTCTCACAATTACACATGAATCCACTTCAGTACAGCTAAATTGACTTATTGAAATTCACCCTTTTTACTTTTTTCCGTGATTTTAACATTCCTTTTCCCCACATTTACACCGTGACATTGACCTTCTATTAAATGTAAAACTGACTGATTGAAATACACCTTTTTAACTTGTTTCCCGTGATATTAACATTCGTTCCCACAATTTACACATGAATCCACGTTAATGCAGCTAAAATTCACTGATTGAAATTCACCCTTTTCACTCTTTTCATGATATTAACCTGCATTTCCCACAATTTACACATGAATTAAGGGTAAATACAGGAAAAACTGACCGATTGAAATACACCATTTTTACTTGTTTTCCGTGATATTAACTTTCATTCACACAACTTACATATGAATTCGACTTTATATACATGTAAAACTGACTGATTGAATACACCATTTTTATATGTTTTCCGTTATATTAGCATTCATCGCATAACTTACACATCAATCCACCTAATACAGCTAATCCTGATTGATTGAATTACACCTTTTTTACATCTTTTCCGTGGTTTTAAAATTCTTTCCCACAATTTCCACGGGAATTAAAAAAAAACACTGCTATTAAATCACCATTTTACTTTTTTCCTAATAACATTAATTCACCTTTACACATAATTACTTTTATTTGTGAAAGACTTAAAAAATTTTTACTGGTTTCCGTTATTTTAACATTATTAAATTTACACATGATTTAATACACTTCCTGTGATTGAATACACTTTTTTACTTGTTTTCCGTGATTTTAACATTAATTCCCACAATTTACACATGAATTGACTTTATATACAGGTAAAATTGGCCGATTGAAATACAAATTTTTTACTTGTTTACTGGGATATTTACATTCATTCCCACATTTTCCACATGAATCCACGATAATACAGTTCATTAGACTGAGTAAAGTACACCTTAATTACTTGTTTTCCGTGATATTAACATTCTTCCCACATTTTCCACATGAATCCACGTTAATGCAGCTAAAATTCACTGATGAAATTTACCCTTTTTACTTTTTTCCGTGATTTTAACATTCATTCTCACAAATTACACATGATTAACGTAAATACAGGGAAAACTGACTGATTGAATTACACCATTTTTACTTGTTTTCCGTGATATTAACATTAATTCCACAATTTACACATGAATTGACCTTATAAACATGTAAAACTGACTGATTGAAATACACCTTTTTTACTTGTTTTCCGTGATATTAACATTCATTCCAACAAGTTAGACATGAGTCCACTTTAATACAGCTAAATTTTACTGATTGAAATTCACCCTTTTTACTTTTTTCCGTGATTTTAACATTCATTCTCACAATTTACACATGAATCCACTTCAGTACAGCTAAAATTGACTTATTGAAATTCACCCCTTTTTACTTTTTCCGTGATTTTAACATTCATTCTCAAAATTACACATGATTTAACGTAAATACAGGGAAAACTGACTGATTGAATTACACCATTTTACTTGTTTTCCGTGATATTAAAATTAATTCCCACAATTTACACATGAATTGACCTTATAAACATGTAAAACTGACTGATTGAAATAACCTTTTTTACTTGTTTTCCGTGATATTAACATTCATTCCCACAATTTACACATGAATCCACGTTAATACAGGTAATATTGACTGATTGAAATTCACCCTTTTCACTCTTTTCCATGATATTAACCTGCATTTCCACAATTTACACATGAATTAGGGTAAATACAGGAAAAACTGACCGATTGAAATACACCATTTTTACTTGTTTTCCGTGATATTAACTTTCATTCACACAACTTACATATGAATTGACTTTATATACATGTAAAACTGACTGATTGAATACACCCATTTTAATGTTTTCCGTTATATTAGCATTCATTCGCATAACTTACACATCAATCCACCTTAATACAGCTAATCCTGATTGATTGAATTACACCTTTTTTACATCTTTTCCGTGATTTTAAAATTCTTTCCCACAATTTCCACGGGAATTAACTTAAAAACAGGTGACACTTGCTGATGGAAATGCACCATTTTTACTTGTTTTCCGTGATTTTAACATTAATTCCCACAATTTACACATGAATTGACTTTATATACAGGTAAAATTGGCCGATGAAATACAAATTTTTTACTTGTTTACTGGGATATTTACATTCATTCCCACATTTCCACATGAATCCACGATAATACAGTTCATTAGACTGAGTAAAGTACACCTTAATTACTTGTTTCCGTGATATTAACATTCATTCCCACATTTTCCACATGAATCCACGTTAATGCAGCTAAAATTCACTGATTGAAATTTACCCTTTTACTTTTTCCGTGATTTTAACATTCATTCTCACAAATTACACATGAATTAACGTAAATACAGGGAAAACTGACTGATTGAATTACACCCATTTTACTTGTTTTCCGTGATATAACATTAATCCCACAATTTACACATGAATTGACCTTATAAACATGTAAAACTGACTGATTGAAATACACCTTTTTTACTTGTTTTCCGTGATATTAACATTCATTCCAACAAGTTAGACATGAATCCACTTTAATACAGCTAATTTTACTGATTGAAATTCACCCTTTTACTTTTTTCCGTGATTTTAACATTCATTCTCACAATTTACACATGAATCCACTTCAGTACAGCTAAAATTGACTTATTGAAATTCACCCTTTTTACTTTTTTCCGTGATTTTAACATTCATTCTCACAAATTACACATGATTTAACGTAAATACAGGGAAAACTGACTGATTGAATTACACCATTTTTACTTGTTTTCCGTGATATTAAAATTAATTCCCACAATTTACACATGAATTGACCTTATAAACATGTAAAACTGACTGATTGAAATACACCTTTTTTACTTGTTTTCCGTGATATTAACATTCATTCCCACAATTTACACATGAATCCACGTTAATACAGGTAATATTGACTGATTGAAATTCACCCTTTTCACTCTTTCCATGATATAACCTGCATTTCCACAATTTACACATGAATTAGGGTAAATACAGGAAAAACTGACCGATTGAAATACACCATTTTTACTTGTTTTCCGTGATATTAACTTTCATTCACACAACTTACATATGAATTGACTTTATATACATGTAAAACTGACTGATTGAAATACACCATTTTTATATGTTTTCCGTTATATTAGCATTCATTCGCATAACTTACACATCAATCCACCTTAATACAGCTAATCCTGATTGATTGAATTACACCTTTTTTACATCTTTTCCGTGATTTTAAAATTCTTTCCCACAATTTCCACGGGAATTAACTTAAAAACAGGTGACACTTGCTGATGGAAATGCACCATTTTTACTGGTTTTCCGTGATTTTAACATTAATTCCCACAATTTACACATGAATTGACTTTATATACAGGTAAAATTGGCCGATTGAAATACAAATTTTTTACTTGTTTACTGGGATATTTACATTCATTCCCACATTTTCCACATGAATCCACGATAATACAGTTCATTAGACTGAGTAAAGTACACCTTAATTACTTGTTTTCCGTGATATTAACATTCATTCCCACATTTTCCACATGAATCCACGTTAATGCAGCTAAAATTCACTGATTGAAATTTACCCTTTTTACTTTTTTCCGTGATTTTAACATTCATTCTCACAAATTACACATGAATTAACGTAAATACAGGGAAAACTGACTGATTGAATTACACCATTTTTACTTGTTTTCCGTGATATTAACATTAATTCCCACAATTTACACATGAATTGACCTTATAAACATGTAAAACTGACTGATTGAAATACACCTTTTTTACTTGTTTTCCGTATATTAACATTCATTCCAACAAGTTAGACATGAATCCACTTTAATACAGCTAAATTTTACTGATTGAAATTCACCCTTTTTACTTTTTTCCGTGATTTCACATTCATTCTCACAATTTACACATGAATCCACTTCAGTACAGCTAAAATTGACTTATTGAAATTCACCCTTTTTACTTTTTCCGTGATTTTAACATTCATTCTCACAAATTACACATGATTTAACGTAAATACAGGGAAAACTGACTGATTGAATTACACCATTTTTACTTGTTTTCCGTGATATTAAAATTAATTCCCACAATTTACACATGAATTGACCTTATAAACATGTAAAACTGACTGATTGAAATACACCTTTTTTACTTGTTTTCCGTGATATTAACATTCATCCCACAATTTACACATGAATCCACGTTAATACAGGTAATATTGACTGATTGAAATTCACCCTTTCACTCTTTTCCATGATATTAACCTGCATTTCCACAATTTACACGTGAATTAGGGTAAATACAGGAAAAACTGACCGATTGAAATACACCATTTTTACTTGTTTTCCGTGATATTAACTTTCATTCACACAACTTACATATGAATTGACTTTATATACATGTAAAACTGACTGATTGAAATACACCATTTTTATATGTTTTCCGTTATATTAGCATTCATTCGCATAACTTACACATCAATCCACCTTAATACAGCTAATCCTGATTGATTGAATTACACCTTTTTACATCTTTTCCGTGATTTTAAAATTCTTTCCCACAATTTCCACGGGAATTAACTTAAAAACAGGTGACACTTGCTGATGGAAATGCACCATTTTTACTTGTTTTCCGTGAAAGTAACATTAATTCCCACACTTTACACATAAATTGACTTTATATTCATGTGAAACGGACTGATTGAACAACACCATTTTTACTGGCTTTCCGTTATATTAACATTCATTCCCACAATTTACACATGAATCCACTTAAATACAGCTAGTCCTGACTGATTGAATTACACTTTTTTTACTTGTTTTCCGTGATTTTAACATTAATTCCCACAATTTACACATGAATTGACTTTATATACAGGTAAAATTGGCCGATTGAAATACAAATTTTTTACTTGTTTACTGGGATATTTACATTCATTCCCACATTTTCCACATGAATCCACGATAATACAGTTCATTAGACTGAGTAAAGTACACCTTAATTACTTGTTTTCCGTGATATTAACATTCATTCCCACATTTCCACATGAATCCCCGTTAATGCAGCTAAAATTCACTGATTGAAATTCACCCTTTTTACTTTTTTGCGTGATTTTAACATTCATTCTCACAAATTACACATGAATTAACGTAAATACAGGGAAAACTGACTGATTGAATTACACCATTTTTACTTGTTTTCCGTGAAGCTAACATTAATTCCTACACTTTACACATAAATTGACTTATATACTGTAATATCTTTGAAGTTGTTAGCGAGAGGGAGTCAGCACACGACTACATTACGATCTATCTGTATCTTGACTGAATCAATATTACATTACATCATAACTTATTATATAATATAACATGCTGTGCATGCTGTGTGCACATGAGGTATTGCATGAACACTACATATACATGTAAAACGGACTGATTGAAGAACACCATTTTTACTTGCTTTCCGTTATATTAACATTCATTCCCACATTTTACACATGAATCCACCTAAATACAGCTAGTCCTGACTGATTGAATCACACTTTTTTTACTTGTTTTCCGTGATTTTAACATTCATTCTCATAAATTACACATGAATCCACGTTAAAACAGTTAACCCTGACTGATTGAATTCCCCATTTTTTAATTGTTTTCCGTAATTTTAACATTCTTTCCCACACTTTACACGTGAATTGACTTTCTAAAAATGTAAAACTGACTGATTGAAATACACCCTTTTACTTGTTTCCCGTGATATTAACATTCATTCCCACAATTTACACATGAATTAACGTAAATACAGGGAAAACTGACTGATTGAATTACACCATTTTTACTTGTTTTCCGTGATATTAACATTAATTCCCACAATTTACACCTTATAAACTTGTAAAACTGACTGATTGAAATACACCTTTTTTACTTGTTTTCCGTGATATTAACATTCATTCCCACAATTTACACATGAATCCACTTTAATACAGCTAAAATTGACTGATTGAAATTCACCCTTTTTACTTTTTTCCGTGATTTTAACATTCATTCTCACAAATTACACATGAATTAACGTAAATACAGGGAAAACTGACTAATTGAATTACACCATTTTACTTGTTTTCCGTGATATTAACATTAATTCCCACAATTTACACATGAATTGACCTAATAAACATGTAAAACTGACTGATTGAAATACACCTTTTTTACTTGTTTTCCGTGATATTAACATTCATTCCCACAATTTACACATGAATCCACGTTAATACAGGTAAAATTGACTGATTGAAATTCACCCTTTTCACTCTTTTCCATGATATTAACCTGCATTTCCACAATTTACACATGAATTAGGGTAAATACAGGAAAAACTGACCGATTGAAATACACCATTTTTACTTGTTTTCCGTGATATTAACTTTCATTCACACAACTTACATATGAATTGACTTTATATACATGTAAACCTGACTGATTGAATTACACCATTTTTACTTGTTTTCCGTGATATTAACATTAATTCCCACAATTTACACATGAATTGACCTTATAAACATGTAAAACTGACTGATTGAAATACACCTTCTTTACTTGTTTTCCGTGATATTAACATTCATTCCCACAATTTACACATGAATCCACTTTAATACAGCTAAAATTGACTGATTGAAATTCACACTTTTTACTTTTTTCCGTGATTTTAACATTCATTCTCACAAATTACACATGAATTAACGTAAATACAGGGAAAACTGACTGATTGAATTACACCATTTTTACTTGTTTTCCGTGATATTAACATTAATTCCCACAATTTACACATGAATTGACCTTATAAACATGTAAAACTGACTGATTGAAATACACCTTTTTTACTTGTTTCCGTGATATTAACATTCATTCCCACAATTTACACATGAATCCACGTTAATACAGGTAAAATTGACTGATTGAAATTCACCCTTTTCACTCTTTTCCATGATATTAACCTGCATTTCCACAATTTACACATGAATTAGGGTAAATACAGGATAAACTGACCGATTGAAATACACCATTTTTACTTGTTTTCCGTGATATTAACTTTCATTCACACAACTTACATAAGAATTGACTTTATATACATGTAAAACTGACTGATTGAAATACACCATTTGTATTTGTTTTCCGTTATATTAGCATTCATTCGCATAACTTACACATCAATCCACCTTAATACAGCTAATCCTGATTGATTGAATTACACCTTTTTTACATCTTTTCCTTGATTTTAAAATTCTTTCCCACAATTTCCACGGGAATTAACGTAAAAACAGGTGACACTGGCTGATTGAAATGCACCATTTTACTTGTTTTCCGTGAAAGTAACATTAATTGCCACACTTTACACATAAATTGACTTTATATTCATGTGAAACGGACTGATTGAACAACACCATTTTTACTGGCTTTCCGTTATATTAACATTCATTCCCACAATTTACA
The DNA here is from genome assembly GCA_013076295.1 of Sanderia malayensis. Taxonomy (NCBI): domain Eukaryota; kingdom Metazoa; phylum Cnidaria; class Scyphozoa; order Semaeostomeae; family Pelagiidae; genus Sanderia; species Sanderia malayensis. Next base: position 59,110 of record RQOL01000763.1, on the reverse strand, counting down.
CATGAATCCACTTAAATACAGCTAGTCCTGACTGATTGAATTACACTTTTTTACTTGTTTCCGTGATTTTAACATTAATTCCCACAATTTACACATGAATTGACTTTATATACAGGTAAAATTGGCCGATTGAAATACAAATTTTTTACTTGTTTACTGGGATATTTACATTCATTCCCACATTTTCCACATGAATCCACGATAATACAGTTCATTAGACTGAGTAAAGTACACCTTAATTACTTGTTTTCCGTGATATTAACATTCATTCCCACATTTTCCACATGAATCCACGTTAATGCAGCTAAAATTCACTGATTGAAATTCACCCTTTTTACTTTTTTGCGTGATTTTAACATTCATTCTCACAAATTACACATGAATTAACGTAAATACAGGGAAAACTGACTGATTGAATTACACCATTTTTACTTGTTTTCCGTGAAGCTAACATTAATTCCTACACTTTACACATAAATTGACTTTATATACTGTAATATCTTTGAAGTTGTTAGCGAGAGGGAGTCAGCACACGACTACATTACGATCTATCTGTATCTTGACTGAATCAATATTACATTACATCATAACTTATTATATAATATAACATGCTGTGCATGCTGTGTGCACATGAGGTATTGCATGAACACTACATATACATGTAAAACGGACTGATTGAAGAACACCATTTTTACTTGCTTTCCGTTATATTAACATTCATTCCCACATTTTACACATGAATCCACCTAAATACAGCTAGTCCTGACTGATTGAATCACACTTTTTTTACTTGTTTTCCGTGATTTTAACATTCATTCTCATAAATTACACATGAATCCACGTTAAAACAGTTAACCCTGACTGATTGAATTCCCCATTTTTTAATTGTTTTCCGTAATTTTAACATTCTTTCCCACACTTTACACTGAATTGACTTTCTAAAATGTAAACTGACTGATTGAATACACTTTTTACTTGTTCCGTGATATTAAATCTTCCACATTTACACATGAATTAACGTAAATACAGGGAAAACTGACTGATTGAATTACACCATTTTTACTTGTTTTCCGTGATATTAACATTAATTCCCACAATTTACACCTTATAAACTTGTAAAACTGACTGATTGAAATACACCTTTTTTACTTGTTTTCCGTGATATTAACATTCATTCCCACAATTTACACATGAATCCACTTTAATACAGCTAAAATTGACTGATTGAAATTCACCCTTTTTACTTTTTTCCGTGATTTTAACATTCATTCTCACAAATTACACATGAATTAACGTAAATACAGGGAAAACTGACTAATTGAATTACACCATTTTTACTTGTTTTCCGTGATATTAACATTAATTCCCACAATTTACACATGAATTGACCTTATAAACATGTAAAACTGACTGATTGAAATACACCTTTTTTACTTGTTTTCCGTGATATTAACATTCATTCCCACAATTTACACATGAATCCACGTTAATACAGGTAAAATTGACTGATTGAAATTCACCCTTTTCACTTATTTCCATGATATTAACCTGCATTTCCACAATTTACACATGAATTAGGGTAAATACAGGAAAAACTGACCGATTGAAATACACCATTTTTACTTGTTTTCCGTGGTATTAACTTTCATTCACACAACTTACATATGAATTGACTTTATATACATGTAAACCTGACTGATTGAATTACACCATTTTTACTTGTTTTCCGTGATATTAACATTAATTCCCACAATTTACACATGAATTGACCTTATAAACATGTAAAACTGACTGATTGAAATACACCTTCTTTACTTGTTTTCCGTGATATTAACATTCATTCCCACAATTTACACATGAATCCACTTTAATACAGCTAAAATTGACTGATTGAAATTCACACTTTTTACTTTTTTCCGTGATTTTAACATTCATTCTCACAAATTACACATGAATTAACGTAAATACAGGGAAAACTGACTGATTGAATTACACCATTTTTACTTGTTTTCCGTGATATTAACATTAATTCCCACAATTTACACATGAATTGACCTTATAAACATGTAAAACTGGCTGATTGAAATACACCTTTTTTACTTGTTTTCCGTGATATTAACATTCATTCCCACAATTTACACAAGAATCCACTTTAATACAGCTAAAATTGACTGATTGAAGTTCACCCTTTTTACTTTTTTCCGTGATTTTAACATTCATTCTCACAAATTACACATGAATTAACGTAAATACAGGGAAAACTGACTGACTGAATTACACCATTTTTACTTGTTTTCCGTGATATTAACATTAATTTCCACAATTTACACATGAATTGACCTTATAAACATGTAAAACTGACTGATTGAAATACACCTTTTTTACTTGTTTTCCGTGATATTAACATTCATTCCCACAATTTACACATGAATCCACGTTAATACAGGTAAAATTGACTGATTGAAATTCACCCTTTTCACTCTTTTCCATGATATTAACCTGCATTTCCACAATTTACACATGAATTAGGGTAAATACAGGATAAACTGACCGATTGAAATACACCATTTTTACTTGTTTTCCGTGATATTAACTTTCATTCACACAACTTACATATGAATTGACTTTATATACATGTAAAACTGACTGATTGAAATACACCATTTTTATTTGTTTTCCGTTATATTAGCATTCATTCGCATAACTTACACATCAATCCACCTTAATACAGCTAATCCTGATTGATTGAATTACACCTTTTTACATCTTTTCCGTGATTTTAAAATTCTTTCCCACAATTTCCACGGGAATTAACGTAAAAACAGGTGACACTGGCTGATTGAAATGCACCATTTTTACTTGTTTTCCGTGAAAGTAACATTAATTCCCACACTTTACACATAAATTGACTTTATATTCATGTAAAACGGACTGATTGAACAACACCATTTTTACTGGCTTTCCGTTATATTAACATTCATTCCCACAATTTACACATGAATCCACTTAAATACAGCTAGTCCTGACTGATTGAATTACACTTTTTTTACTTGTTTTCCGTGATTTTAACATTAATTCCCACAATTTACACATGAATTGACTTTATATACAGGTAAAATTGGCCGATTGAAATACAAATTTTTTACTTGTTTACTGGGATATTTACATTCATTCCCACGTTTTCCACATGAATCCAAGTTAATGCAGCTAAAATTCACTGATTGAAATTCACCCTTTTTACTTTTTCCTGTGATATTAACATTCATTCCCACAATTTACACATGAATTAGGGTAAACACAGGAAAAACTGACTGATTGAAATACACCATTTTTACTTGTTTTCCGTGATATTAACTTTCATTCACACAACTTACATATGAATTGACTTTATATACATGTAAAACTGACTGATTGAAATACACCAATTTTATTTGTTTTCCGTTATATTAGCATTCATTCGCATAACTTACACATCAATCCACCTTAATACAGCTAATCCTGATTGATTGAATTACACCTTTTTTACATCTTTTCCGTGATTTTAAAATTCTTTCCCACAATTTCCACGGGAATTAACGTAAAAACAGGTGACACTGGCTGATTGAAATGCACCATTTTTACTTGTTTTCCGTGAAAGTAACATTAATTCCCAAACTTTACACATAAATTGACTTTATATTCATGTAAAACGGACTGATTGAACAACACCATTTTTACTGGCTTTCCGTTATATTAACATTCATTCCCACAATTTACACATGAATCCACTTAAATACAGCTAGTCCTGACTGATTGAATTACACTTTTTTTACTTGTTTTCCGTGATTTTAACATTAATTCCCACAATTTACACATGAATCCACGTTAATACAGCTAAAACTGATTGATTGAAATTCACCTTTTTTACTTTTTCTGGTGATATTAACATTCTTTCCCAAAATTTACAGATGAATTAACGAAAATACAGGGAAAACTGTGTGATTGAATTACACCATTTTTACTTGTTTTCCGTGATATTAACATTAATTCCCACAATTTACACATGAATTGACCTTATAAACATGTAAAACTGACTGATTGAAATACACCTTTTTTACTTGTTTTCCGTGATATTAACATTCATTCCCACAATTTACACATGAATCCACGTTAATACAGGTAAAATTGACTGATTGAAATTCACCCTTTTCACTCTTTTCCGTGATATTAACCTTCATTCCCACAATTTACACATGAATTAACGTAAATACAGGAAAAACTGACTGATTGAAATACACTCTTTTCACTTGTTTTCCGTGATATTAACATTCATTCCAACAACTTAGACATGAATCCACTTTAATACAGCTAAAATTGACTGATTGAAATTCACCCTTTTTACTTTCTTCCGTGATTTTAACATTCATTCTCACAAATTACACATGAATTAACGTAAATACAGGGAAAACTGACTGATTGAATTACACCATTTTTACTTGTTTTCCGTGATATTACATTAATTCCCACAATTTACACATGAATTGACCTTATAAACATGTAAAACTGACTGATTGAAATACACCTTTTTTACTTGTTTTCCGTGATATTAACATTCATTCCCACAATTTACACATGAATCCACGTTAATACAGGTAAAATTGACTGATTGAAATTCACCCTTTTCACTCTTTTCCGTGATATTAACCTTCATTCCCACAATTTACACATGAATTAAAGTAAATACAGGGATAACTGACTGATTGAAATACACTCTTTTTACTTTTTTTCCGCAATATTGACGTTCATTCCCACAATTTACACATGAATCCACGTTAATACAGCTAAAAATGACTGATTGAAAGTCACCCTTTTTACTTTTTCCTGTGATATTATCATTCGTTTCCACAATTTACACATGACTTAGGGTAAATACAGGAAAAACTGACTGATTGAAATACACCATTTTTACTTGTTTTCCGTGATTTTAACATTAATTCCCACAATTTACACATGAATCCACGTTAATACAGCTAAAACTGATTGATGGAAATTCACCCTTTTTACTTTTTCTGGTGATATTAACATTCTTTCCCAAAATTTACACATGAATTAACGAAAATACAGGGAAAACTGAGTGATTGAATTACACCATTTTTACTTGTTTTCCGTGATATTAACATTCATTCCTACAATTTACACATGAATCCACGTTAATACAGGTAAACCTGATTGATTGAAGTTCACCCTTTTTACTTTTTCTCGTGATATTAACATTCTTTCCCAAAATTTACACATGAATTAAAGTAAATACAGGGATAACTGACTGATTGAAATACACTCTTTTTACTTTTTTTCCGCAATATTGACGTTCATTCCCACAATTTACACATGAATCCACGTTAATACAGCTAAAAATGACTGATTGAAAGTCACCCTTTTTACTTTTTCCTGTGATATTATCATTCAATTCCACAATTTACACATGAATTAGGGTAAATACAGGAAAAACTGACTGATTGAAATACACCATTTTTACTTGTTTTCCATGATATTAACTTTCATTCACACAACTTACATATGAATTGACTTTATATACATGTAAAACTGACTGATTGAAATGAAACATTTTTACTTGTTTTCCGTGATATTAACATTAATTCCCACAATTTAAACATGAATTGACCTTATAAACATGTAAAACTGACTGATTGAAATGCACCTTTTTTACTTGTTTTCCGTGATATTAACATTCATTCCCACAATTTACACATGAATCCACGTTAATACAGGTAAAACTGACTGATAGACATGAATCCACTTTAATACAGCTAAAATTGACTGATTGAAATTCACCCTTTTTACTTTTTTCCGTGATTTTAGCATTCATTCTCACAAATTACACATGAATCCACGTTAATACAGGTAAAACTGACTGATTGAAATGCACCATTTTTACTTGTTTTCCGTGATATTAACATTAATTCCCACAATTTAAACATGAATTGACCTTATAAACATGTAAAATTGACTGATTGAATGCACCTTTTTTACTTGTTTTCCGTGATATTAACATTCATTCCCACAATTTACACATGAATCCACGTTAATACAGGTAAAACTGACTGATTGAAATGCACCTTTTTTACTTGTTTTCCGTGATATTAACATTCATCCCCACAATTTACACATGAATCCACGTTAATACAGGTAAAACTGACTGATTGAATTGCACCTTTTTTACTTGTTTTCCGTGATATTAACATTCATTCCCACAATTTATACATGAATCCACGTTAATACAGGTAAAACTGATTGATTGAAATTCACCCTTTTTACTTTTTCTCGTGATATTAACATTCTTTCCCAAAATTTACACATGAATTAAAGTAAATACGGGGATAACTGACTGATTGAAATACACTCTTTTTACTTTTTTTCCGCAATATTGACGTTCATTCCCACAATTTACACATGAATCCACGTTAATACAGCTAAAACTGATTGATTGAAATTCACCCTTTTTACTTTTTCTCGTGATATTAACATTCTTTCCCAAAATTTACACATGAATCCACGTTAATACAGGTAAAATTGACTGATTGAAATTCACCCTTTTCACTTTTTTCCGTGATATTAACCTTCATTCCCACAATTTACACATGAATTAACGTAAATACAGGGATAACTGACTGATTGAAATACACTCTTTTTACTTTTTTTCCACAATTTACACATGAATCCACGTTAATACAGCTAAAATTGACTGATTGAAATTCACCCTTTTTACTTTTTCCCGTGATATTTTCATTCATTTCCACAGTATACACATGAATTAAGGTAAATACATTAAAAACTGACTGATTGAAATACACCATTTTCACTTGTTTTCCGTGATATTAACTTTCTTTCACAAAACTTACACAGGAATTGACTTTATATACATGTAAAACTGACTGATTGAAATACACCCATTTTTATTTTTTTTCCGTTATATTAACATTCATTCCCATAACTTACACATCAATCCACCCTAATACAGCTAATCCTGATGATTGAATTACACCTTTTTTTACATCTATTCCGTGATTTTTAAAATTCTTTCCCAAAATTTACACGGGAATTAACGTAAAAACAGGTGACACTGGCTGATTGAAATACACCATTTTTACTTCTTTTCCGTGAAGCTAACATTAATTCCTACACTTTACACATAAATTGACTTTAATACTGTAATATCTTTGAAGTTGTTAGCGAGAGGGAGTCAGCACACGACTACATTCCGATATATCTGTATCTTGACTGATTCAATAATACATTACATCATAACTTATTAATATAATATAACATGTTGTGCATGCTGTGTGCGCATGAGTATTGCATGAACACTACATATACATGTAAAATGGACTGATTGAAGAACACCATTTTTACTTGCTTTCCGGTTATATTAACATTCATTCCCACAATTTACACATGAATCCACCTAAATACAGCTAGTCCTGACTGATTGAATCACACTTTTTTACTTGTTTTCCGTGATTTTAACATTCATTCTCATAAATTACACATGAATCCACGTTAAAACAGTTAACCCTGACTGATTGAATTCCCCCTTTTTAATTGCTTTCCGTAATTTTAACATTCTTTCCCACACTTTACACGTGAATTGACTTTATAAAAATGTAAAACTGACTGATGAAATACACCTTTTTACTTGTTTCCCGTGAACTAACATTCATTCCCACAATTACACATGAATTGACTTATAAAAATCCACGTTATTACAAGGTAAAGTTGACTGATTGAAATTCACCCTTTTCACTTTTTTCCGTGATATTAACATTTATTCCCACAATTTACACATATATTAACGTAAATACAGGGACAACTGACTGATTGAAATACACTCCTTTTACTTGTTTTCTGTGATATTAACATTCATTCCCATAATTTAGACAGGAATCCACTTAATGCAGCTAAAATTGACTGATTGAAATGCACACTTTTTACTTTTTTCCGTGATATTTACATTCATTCCCACAATTTACACATGAATCCACGATGATACAGTTCATTAGACTAAGGTACACCTTAATTACTTGTTTTCCGTGATATTAACATTCATTCCCACAATTTACACATGAATCCACCTTAATACAGCGAATCCTGATTTATTGAATTACACCATTTTTACATCTTTTCCGTGATTTTAAAATTCTTTCCCACAATTTACACATGAATTAACGTAAAAACAGGTGACACTGGCTGATTGAAATGCACCATTTTTACTTTTTTTCCGTGATATTAACATTCATGCCCAAAATTTAAACATTAATTGACTTAGATACATGTAAAACTGACTGATTGAAATACGCTTTTTTCACTTGTTTCCTTTATATTTACATTCATTTCCTGCAATTTACACATGAATCCACGTTAACACAGAGAAAACCGACCGATTGAAATACACCATTTTTACTTGTTTTCCGTGATATTAACATTTATTCCCACAATTTACGCAGAAATCCCCAGTAATACAGCTAAAGTTGACGATTGAAATACACCCTTTTTATTTTTGTTCCCTGATATTAACTTTCATTTCCCACAATTTACACATGAATCCACGTTAAGACAGCTAATCCTGACTCATTGACTGACACCACTTTTACTTGTTTTCCGTGATATTAACATTCATTCCCACAATTTACACATGAATCTACGTTAATAGAGCTAAACCTGACTAATTGAAATACACTTTTTTACTTGTTTTCCGTGATATTAACATTAATTCCTACAATTTACACATGAGTTGACTTTATAAACATGTAAAACGGACTGATTAAAATACACCTTTTTTACTTATTTTCCCGTGATATTAACAATCATTCCCACAAATTACATGTGAATCCACGTTAATACAGGTAAGTTGACTGATTGAAATTCACCCATTTCACTTTTTTCCGTGATATTAACATTTATTCCCACAATTTACACATAAATTAACGTAAATACAGGAAAATTAACTGATTGAAATACACTCCTTTTACTTGTTTTCTGTGATATTAACATTCATTCCCATAATTTAGACAGGAATCCACGTTAATGCAGCTAAAATTGACTGATTGAAACTCACCCATTTTACTGTTTTCCGTGATATTTACATTCATTCCCTCAATTTACACACTAATTAACGTAAATACATGTAAAACTGACTGATTGAAATACACCTTTTTACTTGTTTCCAGTGATATTAACATTCATTCCCACAATTTAAACATGAATCCACCTGAATACAGCAAGTCCTGAGTGATTGAATTACACTTTTTTACTTGTTTTCAGTGATTTTAACATTTCTTCCCACAATTTACACATGAATTCACTATATATACAGGTAAAACTGACTAATTGAAATACACATTTTTTACCTGTTTTCCGGGATATTTACATTCATTCCCACATTTTCCACATGAAATAACGTAAATACCAGGAAAACTGACTGATTGAAATACACAATTTTTAGTTGTTTTCCTTGATATAAACATTAATTCCCACAATTTACCCATGAATTGACTTTATAAACATGTAAAATTGACTGATTGAAATACACTATTTTTACTTGTTTTCCGTGATATTAACATTCATTCCCACAATTTACACATGAATTGATGAAAATACTGGGCAAACTGACTGATTGAATAACACCATTTCTACTTGTTTTCCTTGATATTAAAATTAATTCCCACAATTTACACATAAATTGACTTTATAAACATTGAAAACTGACTAATTGAAATACACCCTTTTTCCTTTTCTTCCGTGATGTTAACATTCAATCCCACAATTTACAGATGAATTGACTTTATATACATGTAAAACTGACTGATTGAAATACACCCTTTTTACTTTTTTCCGTGATATTAACATTCATTCCCACAATTTACACATGAATCCACTTAAATACAGCTAGTCCTGACTGATTGAATTACACTTTTTTTACTTGTTTTCCGTGATTTTAACATTAATTCCCACAATTTACACATGAATCCACGTTAATACAGCTAAAACTGATTGATTGAAATTCACCCTTTTTACTTTTTCTCGTGATATTAAAATTCTTTCCCAAAATTTACACGGGAATTAACGTAAAAACAGGTGACACTGGCTGATTGAAATACACCATTTTTACTTCTTTTCCGTGAAGCTAACATTAATTCCTACACTTTACACATAAATTGACTTTATATACTGTAATATCTTTGAAGTTGTTAGCGAGAGGGAGTCAGCACACGACTACATTCCGATATATCTGTATCTTGACTGATTCAATAATACATTACATCATAACTTATTATATAATATAACATGTTGTGCATGCTGTGTGCGCATGAGGTATTGCATGAACACTACATATACATGTAAAATGGACTGATTGAAGAACACCATTTTTACTTGCTTTCCGTTATATTAACATTCATTCCCACAATTTACACATGAATCCACCTAAATACAGCTAGTCCTGACTGATTGAATCACACTTTTTTACTTGTTTTCCGTGATTTTAACATTCATTCTCATAAATTACACATGAATCCACGTTAAAACAGTTAACCCTGACTGATTGAATTCCCCCTTTTTTAATTGTTTTCCGTAATTTTAACATTCTTTCCCACACTTTACACGTGAATTGACTTTATAAAAATGTAAAACTGACTGATTGAAATACGCCTTTTTACTTGTTTCCCGTGATATTAACATTCATTCCCACAATTTACACATGAATTGACTTTATAAAAATCCACGTTATTACAGGTAAAGTTGACTGATTGAAATTCATCCTTTTCACTTTTTTCCGTGATATTAACATTTATTCCCACAATTTACACATATATTAACGTAAATACAGGGAAAACTGACTGATTGAAATACACTCCTTTTACTTGTTTTCTGTGATATTAACATTCATTCCCATAATTTAGACAGGAATCCACGTTAATGCAGCTAAAATTGACTGATTGAAATGCACACTTTTTACTTTTTCCGTGATATTTACATTCATTCCCACAATTTACACATGAATCCACGATGATCAGTTCATTAGACTAAGGTACACCTTAATACTTGTTTTCCGTGATATTAACATTCTTCCACAATTTACACATGAATCCACCTTAATACAGCGAATCCTGATTTATTGAATTACACCCATTTTTACATCTTTTCCGTGATTTTAAAATTCTTTCCCACAATTTACACACGAATTAACGTAAAAACAGGTGACACTGGCTGGTTGAATGTACCATTTTTACATGTTTTCCGTGATATTAACAGTCATGCCCAAAATTTACACATTAATTGACTTAGATACATGTAAAACTGACTGATTGAAATACACTTTTTTCACTTGTTTTCCGTTATATTAACATTCATTTCTACAATTTACTCATGAATCCACGTTAATACAGAGAAAACCGACTGATTGAAATACACCATTTTTACTTGTTTTCCGTGATATTAACATTCATTCCACATTTTACGCAGAAATCCCCAGTAATACAGCTTAAGTTGACGATTGAAATACACCCTTTTTACTTTTGTTCCGTGATATTAACATTCATTCCCACAATTTACACATAAATTGTCTTTATAAACATTTAAAACAGACAAATTGAAATACACCTTTTTTAATTTTTTCCCGTGATATTGACGTTCATTCCCACAATTTAGACATAAATCCACGTTAATACAGCTAAAATTGACTGGTTGAAATACACCCTTTTTTACTTTTGTTCCGTGATATTAACATTCATTCCCACAATTTACGCATGAATCTACGTTAATACAGGTAAAATTGACTGATTGAAATTCACCCTTTTCACTTTTTTCCGTGATATTAACATTGATTCCCACAATTTACACATGACTTGACGAAAATACTGGGCAAGCTGACTGATTGAATAACACGATTTTTACTTGTTTTCCGTGATATTAAAATTAATTCCCACAATTGACACATAAATTGACTTTATAAACATTTAAAACTGACTAATTGAAATGCACCTTTTTTATTTTTTTCCGTGATATTGACGTTCAAGCCCACAAATTACACATGAACTCACGTTAATACAGCTAAAAGTGACTGATTGAAAAACACTTTATTTACTTTTTTTCTGTGATTTTAACATTAATTCCCACAATTTACACATGAATTGACTTTATAAACATGTAAAACTGAGTGATTAAATCACACCTTTTTTACTTGTATTAAGTGATATTGACATATATTCCCACAATTTACACATGAACTCACGTTAATACAGCTAAAACCGACTGATGGGAATACACTTTTTCACCTCTTTTCCGTGATATTAACATTCATTCCCACAATTTACACATGAATCCACGTTAATACAGAGAAATGACTGATTGAAATACACCATTTTTACTTGTTTTAATTGATATTAACATTCATTCCCACAATTTACGCAGAAATCCCTGGTAATACAGCTAAAATTGACAATTGAAATACACCCTTTTTACATTTGTTGCGTGATATTAACATTCTTTCCCACAATTTACACATGAATTGACGTAAATACAGATGACATTGGCTGATTCAAATACAACATTTTTACTTGTTTTCCGCTATATTACTATTCATTCCCACAATTTACACATGAATCCACCTAAATACAGGTTGTCCTGACCAATTGAAATACACCTTTTTTACTTGTTTTCCGGGATATTTACATTCATTCCCACATTTTACACATGAATCCACGTTAATACAGCTAAAATTACGGATTGAAATTTACCATTTTACTTTTTCCCGTGATATTAACATTCATTCCCACAATTTACCCACGAATCCACGTTAATACAGAGAAAACTGACTGATTGAAATACACCTTTTTTACTTGTTTTCTGCGATATTAACATTCATTCCAACAATTTACAAATGAATCCCCGTTAATACAGCTAAAATTGACTGATTTAAATTCACCCTTTTTACTTTTTCCCGTGATATTATCATTCATTCCCACAATTTACACATGAATTAAGGTAAATACAGGAAAAACTGACTTATTGAAATGCACCATTCTTACTTGTTTTCCGTGAAAGTAACATTAACTCCCACACTTTACACATAAATTGACTTTATATGCATGTAAAACGGACTGATTGAACAACACCATTTTTACTTGCTTTCCGTTATATTAGCATTCATTCCCACATTTTACACATGAATCCACGTTAATACAGCTAAAATTCACTGATTGAAATTCACCCTTTTTTCTTCTTCCTGTGATATTAACATTCATTCCCAAATTTAGACATGAATTAACGTAAATACAGGGAAAACTGACTGATTGAAATACACCATTTTTACTTTTTTTCGTGATTTTAACATTCATTCTCACAAATTACACACGAATCCACGTTAAAACAGTTAATCCTGACTGATTGAATTACCCCTTTTTTAATTGTTTTCCGTAATTTTAACATTCTTTCCCACACTTTACACGTGAATTGACTTTATAAACATTTAAAGCTGACTAATTGAAACACACCTTTTTTACTTTTTTCCGTGATTTTGAATTTCATTCCCACAAATTAAACATGAATCCACGTTAATACAGCTAATCCTGACTGATTGAATTACACCTTTTTTACTTTTTTTCCGTGATATTGACATTCATTCCCACAATTTACGCATGAATCCACCTTAATACAGCTAGTCCTGACTGATTGAATTACACTTTATTTACTTTTTTTCTGTGATTTTAACATTAATTCCCACAATTTACACATGAATTGACTTTATAAAACGGTAAAACTGACTGATTGAAATACACCTTTTTTACTTGTTTCCGTGATATTGACGTTCATTTCCACAAATTACGCATGAACTCACGTTAATACAGCTAAAACTGACTGATTGAAAAACACTTTTTTACATCTTTCCCGTGATATTAACATTCATTCCCACAATTTACACATGAATCTACGTTAATAGAGCTAAACCGGACTAATTGAAATACACTTTTTTACTTTTTTTCCGTGATATTAACATTAATTCCTACAATTTATACATGAATTGACTTTATAAACATGTAAAACTGACTGATTAAAATACACCTTTTTTACTTATTTTCCGTGATATTAACATTCATTCCCACAATTTACATGTGAATCCACGTTTATACAGGTAAAGTTGACTGATTGAAATTCACCCATTTCACTTTTTTCCGTGATATTAACATTTATTCCCACAATTTACACATGAATTGACTTGATAAACATGTAAAACTGACTGATTAAATCACACCTTTTGTACTTGTATTAAGTGATATTGACATTCATTCCCACAATTTACACATGAATTGACGTAAATACAGATGACATTGGCTGATTCAAATACACCATTTTTACTTGTTTTCCTCTATATTACATTCATTCCCACAATTTACACATGAATCCACCTAAATACAGCTAGTCCTGACTATTGAAAACACCTTTTTACTTGTTTTCCGGATATTTACATTCATTCCCACAGTTTACACATGAATCCACGTTAATACAGCTAAAATTGACTGATTGAAATTCACCATTTTACTTTTTCCCGTGATATTAACATTCATTCACACAATTTACACGCGAATCCACGTTAATACAGAGAAAACTGACTGATTGAAAATAAAACATTTTTACTTGTTTTATGATATTAACATTATTCCCACAATTTACGCAGAAATCCCGGTAATACATCTAAAATTGACGATTGAAATACACCTTTTTACTTTTTTCCGTGATATTAACATTCATTCCCACAATTTACACATGAATCACGTTAATAGAGCTAAACCTGACTAATTGAAATACACTTTTTTACTTGTTTTCCCTGATATTAATTTCATTCCCACAATTTACACATGAATCCCCGTTAATACAGCAAAAATTACTGATTGAAATAAACCTTTTTTGCTTGTTTCTCCGTGATAGTAACATTTCTTCCCACATTTTTCACATGAATTGACGTAAATACTGGGCAAAACTGACTGATTGAAATACACCATTTTTACTTGTTTTCTGTGATATTACATTCATTCCCACAATTTAAACATGAATTCCACGATAATACAGCTAATTGACTGATTGAAATACACCCTTTTTACTTGTTTTCTGTGATATTTACATTCATTCCCACAATTTACACATCAATCCACGTTAATACAGCTAAAATTGACTGATTGAAATTCACTTTTTTTACTTTTTCCGTGATATTATCATTCATTCCCACAATTTACACATGAATTGCCTTATAAACAGTAAAACTGCGACTGATTCAAACCATTTTTATTTGTTTTCCGTGATATTAACATTTCCCACAATTTACACATATGAATTGCCTTTATAACATGTAAAACTGACTGATTGAAATACATATTTATTTACTTGTTTTCCGTGATATTTAACATTTTCCACAATTTACACATGAAATTGCTTAATACAGCTTATCCTCACTGATTGACTTACACCTTTTTTACTTGTTTTCCGTGATATTAACATTCATTCCCACAATTTACACATGAATCTACGTTTAATAAGCTAAACTGACTGATTGAAATACACTTTTTTACTTTGTTTTCCGTGATATTAACATTAATTTCTACAATTTACACATGAATTGACTTTATAAGCATGTAAAGCTGACTGATTAAATACACTTTTTTTATTTTTTTCCGTGATATTAACATTATTCCCACAATTCACATATGAATTACGTTAATACAGGTAAGTTGACTGATTGAAATACACCTTTTCACTTTTTCCGTGATATTAACATTCATTCCCACAATTACACATAATACGGTAAATACAGGGAAAACTGATGGATTGAATACACCCTTTTACTTGTTTTCCGTGATATTAACATTCATTCCCACAATTTACACAGAATGACTTAATACAGTAAAATTGACTGATTGAAATTCACTTTTTACTTCTTTTCCGTAATTAACATTCTTCCCACAATTTACACATGAATCTACTTTATAACATAAAACTGACTGAGTTAAAATACACCTGTTTTACTTTGTTTCGTGATATTAACATTAATTCCACAATTTACACATGAAATTGCTTGATAAACATGTAAATCTGACTGATTAAATAAACCATTTTTATTTTTTTCCGTGATATTAACATTCATTCCCACTATTTACACATGAATTCCTTTAATACATGTAAAACTGTGACTGATTCAAGTCACACCATTTTACTTTTTCCGTGATATTAACATTAAGTCCCACAATTTACACATGAATTGCTTTATAAGCATGTAAAGCTGACTGATTAAATACACTTTCTTTTACTTGTTTTCGTGATATTAACATTCATTCCCACAATTTACACATGAATTACGTAAATACAGGAAGTCTGACTTATTGAAATACACCTTTTTCACTTGCTTTCCGATTATATTACATTCATTCCACAATTTACACATGAATCCACGGTAAGACAGCTAATCCTGACTGAATGACTTGCACACTTTTTACTTGTTTTCCGTGATATTTACATTCATTCCCACATTTACACATGAATTGACTTAGATACATGTAAAACTGACTGATTGAAATACACCTTTTTACTTATTTTCTGTGATATTAACATTCATTCCCACAATTTACACATCAATCCACGTTAATACACCTAAACTGATTGATTAAATAGACTTTTTCACTTGTGTTAAGTGATATTGACATTCATTACCACACTTTACACATGAACCCACGTTAATACAGCTAAAATTGACTGATTGAAAAACACCTTTTTACTTCTTTTCCGTGATATTAACATTCATTCCCACAATTTACACATGAATCTACGTTAATAAGAGCAAAACCTGACTAATCAAATACCACTTTTTCTTGTTTTAATGATGCTCAATTCATTCCCACAATTTACGCAGAATCCCCGTAATACAGCTAAATTGACGATTGAAATAAACCCTTTTTTTTTGTTGCGTGATATAACATTCTTCCCACAAATTACACATGAATCCACGTTAAGACAGCTAATCCCGACTGATTGACATGCACCACTTTTACTTGTTTTCCGTAATATTAACATTAATTCCACAATTTACACATGAATCCACCTAATACAGGTAGTCCTGACTAATTGAAATACACCTTTTTTACTTGTTTTCCGGGATATTTTACATTCATTCCCACAGTTTACACATGAATCCACGTTAATACACTAAAATGGACTGATTGAAATTCACCATTTTACTTTTTCCCGTGATATTAACATTCATTTCACACAATTTACACGCGAATCCACGTTAATACAGAGAAAACTGACTGATTGAAATAAAAACATTTTTACTTGTTTTAAGTGATATTAACATTCATTCCCACAATTTACGCAGAAATCCCCGGTAATACAGCTAAAACTGACGATTGAAATACACCCTTTTTACTTTTGTTCCGTGATATTAACATTCATTCCCACAATTTACACATGAATCTACGTTAATAGAGCTAAACCTGACTAATTGAAATACACTTTTTTACTTGTTTTCCCGTGATATTAACATTAATTTCTACAATTTACACATGAATTGACTTTATAAACATGTAAAACTGACTGATTAAAATACACCTTTTTATTTCTTTTCCGTGATATTAACATTAATTCCCACAATTCACATATGAATCCACGTTAATACAGGTAAAGTTGACTGATTGAAATTCACCCTTTTCACTTTTTTCCGTGATATTAACATTTATTCCCACAATTTACACATAAATAAAGGTAAATACAGGGAAAACTGATGGATTGAAATACACTCCTTTTACTTGTTTTCTGTGATATTAACATTCATTCCCACAATTTAGACAGGAATCCACGTTAATACAGCTAAAATTGACTGATTGAAATTCACCATTTTTACTTCTTTTCCGTAATTTTAACATTCTTTCCCACAATTTACGCATGAATTGACTTTATAAACATTTAAAACTGACTGAGTAAAGTACACCTGTTTTACTTGTTTTCCGTGATATTAACATTAATTCCCACAATTTACACATGAAATGACTTGATAAACATGTAAATCCGACTGATTAAATTAAACCATTTTTATTTTTTTCGTGATATTAACATTCATTCCCACTATTTACCCATGAATTGCCTTTATAAACATGTAAAACTGTGACTGATTCAAGTACACCATTTTTACTTGTTTTCCGTGATATTAACATTAAGTCCCACAATTTACACATGAATTGCTTTTATAAGCATGTAAAGCTGACTGATTGAAATACACTTTCTTTTACTTGTTTTCCGTGATATTAACATTCATTCCCACTATTTACACATGAATTAACGTAAATACAGGAAGTCTGATATATTGAAATACACCATTTTTACTTGCTTTCCGATATATTAACATTCATTCCCACAAATTACACATGAATCACGGTAAGACAGCTAATCCTGACTGATTGACTTGCACCACTTTTACTTGTTTTCCGTGATATTAACATTAATTCCCACAATTTACACATGAATTGACTTGTAAACATCTAAAACCGACTGATTAAATTACACCATTTTTATTTGTTTTCCGTGATATTATCATTAAGTCCCACAATTTACACATGAATTGCCTTTATAAGCATGTTAAGCTGACTGATTGAAATACACTCTCTTTTACTTGTTTTCCGTGAAATTAACATTCATTGCCACAATTTACACATGAAATCACGTTAATACAGCTTATCCTCACTGATTGACTTACACCTTTTTTACTTGTTTTCCGTGATATTAACATTCATTCCCACAATTTACACATGAATTGACTTAGATACATGTAAAACTGACTGATTGAAATACACTTTTTTTACTTATTTTCTGTGATATTAACATTCATTCCCACAATTTACACACCAATCTACGTTGATACACCTAAACCTGATTAATTAAAATAGACCTTTTTCACTTGTGTTAAGTGATATTGACATTCATTACCACACTTTACACATGAACCCACGTTAATACAGCTAAAACTGACTGATTGAAAAACACTTTTTTACTTCTTTTCCGTGATATTAACATTCATTCCCACAATTTACACATGAATCCACGTTAATACACAGAAAACTGACTCATTCAAATACACCATTTTTTCTTGTTTTAAGTGATGTTCACATTCATTCCCACAATTTACGCAGAAATGCCCGGTAATACAGCTCAAATTGACGATTGAAATACACCCTTTTTATTTTTGTTGCGTGATATTAACATTCACTCCCACAAATTACACATGAATCCACGTTAAGACAGCTAATCCTGACTGATTGACTTGCACCACTTTTACTTGTTTTCCGTGATATTAACATTAATTCCCACAATTTACACATGAATCTACGTTAATAGAGCTAAACCTGACTAATTGAAATACACTTTTTTACTTGTTTTCCGTGATATTAACATTAATTCCCACAATTTACACATGAATTGCCTTTATAAACATGTAAAACTGTGACTGATTCAAGTACACCATTTTTATTTGTTTCCGTGATATTAACATTAAATCCCACAATTTACACATGAATTGCCTTTATAAGCATGTAAAGCTGACTGATTGAAATACATTTTTATTTACTTAATTTCCGTGATATTTACTTTCATTGCCACAATTTACACATGAAATCACGTTAATACAGCTTATCCTCACTGATTGACTTACACCTTTTTACTTGTTTTCCGTGATATTAACATTCATTCCCACAATTTACACATGAATCTACGGTAATAGAGCTAAACCTGACTAATTGAAATACACTTTTTTACTTGTTTTCCGTGATATTAACATTAAATCCCACAATTTACACATGAATTGCCTTTATAAACATGTAAAACTGTGACTGATTCAAGTACACCATTTTTATTTGTTTCCCGTGATATTAACATTAAGTCCCACAATTTACACATGAATTGCCTTTATAAGCATGTAAAGCTGACTGATTGAAATACATATTTATTTACTTGTTTTCCGTGATATTTACTTTCATTGCCACAATTTACACATGAAATCACGTTAATACAGCTTATCCTCACTGATTGACTTACACCTTTTTTACTTGTTTTCCGTGATATTAACATTCATTCCCACAATTTATACATGAATCTACGTTAATAGAGCTAAACCTGACTAATTGAAATACACTTTTTTACTTGTTTTCCGTGATATTAACATTATTTTCTACAATTTACACATGAATTGACTTTATAAACATGTAAAACTGACTGATTAAAAGACACCTTTTTTACTTATTTTCCGTGATATTAACATTAATTCCCACAATTCACATATGAATCCACGTTAATAAAGGTAAAGTTGACTGATTGAAATTCACCCTTTTCACTTTTTTCCGTGATATTAACATTTATTCCCACAATTTACACATAAATTAACGTAAATACAGGGAAAACTGATTGATTGAAATACACTCCTTTTACTTGTTTTCTGTGATATTAACATTCATTCCCACAATTTAGACAGGAATCCACGTTAATACAGCTAAAATTGACTGATTGAAATTCACCATTTTTACTTCTTTTCCGTAATTTTAACATTCTTTCCCACAATTTACACATGAATTGACTTTATAAACATTTAAAACTGACTGAGTAAAGTACACCTGTTTTACTTTTTTTCCGTGATATTAACATTAATTCCCACAATTTACACATGAATTAACGTTAATACAGCTAAAATTAACTGATTGTAATACACCCTTTTTACTTGTTTTCCGTGATATTAACATTCATTCCCACAAATTACACATGAATCCACGTTAAGACAGCTAATCCTGACTGATTGACTTACGCCACTTTTACTTGTTTTCCGTGATATTAACATTAATTCCCACAATTTACACATGAATTGCCTTTATAAACATATAAAACTGTGACTGATTCAAGTACACCATTTTTACTTGTTTTCCGTGATATTAACATTAAGTCCCACAATTTACACATCAATCCACGTTAATACACCTAAACCTGACTAATTCAAATAGACCTTTTTCACTTGTGTTAAGTGATATTAACATTTATTCCCACAACTTACACATAAATTAACGTAAATACAGGGAAAATAGACTGATTGAAATGCACCCTTTTTACTTTTTTTCCGTGATATTTATATTCATTCCCAGACTTTACACATGAATTAACGTAAATACAGGGATAACTGACTGATTGAAATACACTCTTTTTTACATTTTTTCCGCAATATTGACGTTCATTCCCACAATTTACACATGAATCCACGTTAATACAGCTAAAATTGACTGATTTGAAATTCACCTTTTTTACTTGTTTTCCGTGATTTTAACATTAATTCCCACAATTTACACATGAATTGACTTTATATACAGGTAAAACTGGCTGATTGAAATACAACATTTTTACTTGTTTTCCGTGATATTAACTTTCATTCACACAACTTACACATAAATTGACTTTATATACTGTAATATCTTTGAAGTTGTTAGAGAGAGGAGTCAGCACACGACTACATTCTGATCTATCTGTATCTTGACTGATTCAATATTACATTACATCATAACTTATTACATAATATAACATGCTGTGCATGCTGTGTGCACATGAGGTATTGCATGAACACTACATATACATGTAAAACGGACTGATTGAAGAACACCATTTTTACTTGCTTTCCGTTATATTAACTTCATTCCCACATTTACACATGAATCCACCTAAATACAGCTAGTCCTGACTGATTGAATCACACTTTTTTACTTGTTTTCCGTAATTTTAAAATTTTTTCCCACACTTTACAAGTGAATTCACTTTATAAAACTTTAAAACTGACTAATTGAAATACACCTTTTTTATTTTTTTCCCGTGATATTGACGTTCATTCACCAACTTACACATGAATTGACTTTATATACATGTAAAACTGACTGATTGAAATACACCATTTTTATTTGTTTTCCGTTATATTAACATTCATTCCCATAACTTACACATCAATCCACCTTAATACAGCTAATCCTGATTGATTGAATTACACCTTTTTTACATCTATTCCGTGATTTTAAAATTCTTTCCCACAATTTACACGGGAATTAACGTAAAAACAGGTGACACTGACCGATTGAAATACACCATTTTACTTGTTTCCCGTGATATTAACATTCATTCCCACAATTTACACATGAATTAACGTTAATACAGCTAAAATTAACTGATTGTAATAACCCTTTTTACTTGTTTTCCGTGATATTAGCATTCATTCCCACAGTTTACGCAGAAATCCCCGTCAATACAGCTACAATTGACTGATTGAAATACACCCTTTTTTACTTTTTTCTTTGATATTAACATTCATTCCCACAACTTAAACATGAAACCACCTTAACACAGCTAGTCCTGACTGATTCAATTACCCTTGTTTTACTGGTTTTCCGTGGTTTTAACATTAATTCCCGCAATTTACACATGAATTAACTTTATATACAGGTAAAACTGACTGATTGAAAATACACCATTTTTACTTGTTTCCGTGATATTAATATTAAATCCCACAGAATACACATGAATCTACGTTAATAGAGCTAAAACTGACTAATTGAAATACACCTTTTCAATTGTTTTCCGTGATATTAACTTTCATTCCCACAATTTACACATGAATCTACGGTAATACAGGTAAATTGACTGATTGAAATTCACCTTTTCACTTTTTCCGTGATATTAACATTCATTCCCACAATTTACACATGATTTGACAAAAATACTGGGCAAACTGACTGATTGAAAAACACCATTTTTACTTGTTTTCCGTGATATTAACAATACTTCCCCAATTTAACATAAATTGACTTTATAAACATTTAAAACTGACTAATTGAAATACACCTTTTTTACTTTTTTAAGTGATATTTTCGTTCATTCCACAATTTAGACTTAAATCCACGTTAATACAGCAAAAATTAACTGATTGAAATATACCCTTTTTCATTTTCTTCCGTGGTGTTAACATTCAATTTCCACAATTACAGATGAATTGACTTATATACATGTAAAACTGACTGATTGAAATACTTCCTTTTACTTTTTTCCGTGATATTAACATTCATTCACACAATTTACACATGAAACCACCTTAACACAGCTAGTCCTGACTGATTCAATTACCCTTGTTTACTTGTTTTCCGTGATTTTAACATAGATTCCACAATTCAAACATGAATTAACTTTATATACAAGTAAAACTGACTGATTGAAATACACCAATTTTACTTGTTTTCCGTGATATTAACATTAAATCCCACAGAATACACATGAATCTACGTTAATAGAGCTAAACCTGACTAATTGAAAAAACCTTTTTCATTGTTTTCCGTGATATTAACTTTCATTCCACAATTTACACATGAATTGACTTTATAAAACATGTAAAACTGACTGATTGAAATACACCTTTTTTCTTGTTTTCCGTGATATTAATATTCATTCCACAATTACACATGAATTGACGAAATACTGGGCAAACTGACTGATTGAATAACACCATTTTTACTTGTTTTCCGTGATTTAATATTAATTCCACCAATTTACACATAAATCCACGTTAATACAGGTAAAATGGACTGATTGAAATTCATCCTTTTCACTCTTTTCCGTGATATTAACATTCATTTCCACAATTTACACATGAATCCATATTAATACAGTGAATCCTGATTGATTGAATTACACCTTTTTACATCTTTTCCGTGATTTTAAAATTCTTCCCACAATTTACACAAGAATTAACGTAAAAACAGGTGACACTGGCTTATTGAAATGCACCATTTTTACTTTTTTCCGTGATATTAATTTCATGCCAAAATTTACACATTAATTGACTTAGATACATGTTTCCGTGATATTAACTTCATTCCCACAATTTACACATGAATTGACTTTATAAAACATGTAAAACTGACTGATTGAAATACACCTTTTTTCTTGTTTTCCGTGATATTAACATTCATTCCCACAATTTACGCAGAAATCCAAGTAATACAGCTAAGTTGACAATTGAAATACACCCTTTTTACTTTTTTCCGATATTACATTCATTCCACAATTTACACATGAATCCACGTAATACAGCTAAAATTGACTGATTGAAATTCACCTTTTTATTTTTTCCCGTGATATTAACATTCATTCCCACAATTTACACATAAGTTGACTTTACATACAGGTAACTGACTGATTGAAATACACCTTTTTTTACTTGTTTTCCGGATATTACATTCATTCCCACATTTACACATGAATCCGGTTAATACAGCTAAAATTGACTAAATGAAATCACCCTTTTTACTTTTTTCCGTGATATTAACATTCATTCCCACAATTTACACATGAATGACGAATTACTGGCAAACTGACTGATTGAATAACACCTTTTTTACTTGTTTTCCCGTGATATTAACAATCTTCCCACAATTTACACATAAATGAACTTTATAACATTAAAAATTGACTAATTGAAATACACCTTTTTTACTTTTTTCCGTGATATTTCTTCATTCCCACAATTTAGACTTAAATTCACGTTAATACAGCAAAAACTGACTGATTGAAATACACCTTTTTCCTTTTCTTCCGTATGTTAACATTCAATTCCCACAATTACACATGAACCACTTAATACAGCTAGTCCTGACTGATTGAAATACCCTGTTTTACTTGTTTTCCGTGATTTTAACATATTCCCACAATTTACATGAATACCGTTATATACAGGTAAAACTGACTGATTGAAATACACATTTTTACTTTTTCCGTGATATTAACATTCATTCCACAATACACATGAATCTACGTTAATACAGCTAAAACTGACTGATTGAAATAAACCATTTTTATTGTTTCCGTGATATTAACTTTCTTTCCCACAATTTACACATGAATTAACGTAAAACAGTGAACTGACTGATTGAAATGCACCATTTTTTACTTGTTTTCCGTGATATTAACATTCAAGCCCAAATTTACACATAATTGACTTAGATACATGTAAAATCACTGATTGAAATACACTTTTTTACTTGTTTTCGTGATATTGATTCATTCCCACAATTTACACATGAATCCACGTTTTACAGCTAAAATTGACTGATTGAAATACACCCTTTTTACTTTTGTTCCGTGATATTAACATTCATTCCACAATTTACACATGAATCTACTTTAAACATGTAAAACTGACTGATTGAAAATCACCCTTTTCTTTTTCCGTGATATTAACATTCATTCCCACAATTTACACATGAATTGACGAAAATACTGGGAAACTGACTGATTGAATAACACCATTTTACTTTTCCGTGATATTAACATTATTCCCACAATTATACATAAATGACTTTAATACAAAAACTGACTGGATTGAAATGCACCTTTTTACTTTTTTCCGTGATATTACATTCATTCCCACAATTTACACATGAATTGACTTATGACAGTAAAACTGACTGATTGAAATACACCTTTTTTACTTTTTCCGTGATATTTTCTTCATTCCCACAATTTACACATAAATTCACGTTAATACAGCAAAAATTAACTGATTGAAATACACCTTTTTCCTTTTCTTCCGTGATATTAACATTCAATCCCACAATTTACACATGAAACCACTTAACACAGTTAGTCCTGACTGATTAAATACCTTTTTTACTTGTTTTCCGTGATTATTAACATAAATTCCCACAATTTAACATGAATTACCTTTATATACAGGTAAAACTGACTGATTCATACACCATTTTTACTTTTTTCCGTGATATTAACATTAATCCCAACAATACACATGAATCTCGTTAATAAGCTAAACCTGACTGATTGAAATAACCTTTTTATTGTTTTCCGTGATATTAACTTCATTCCCACAATTTACACATGAATTGACTTAAACAGAACTGACTGATTGAAATACACCTTTTTCTTGTTTTCCGTGATATTAACATTCATTCCCACAATTTACACATGAATCCGAGTTAATACAGCGAATCCTGATTGACTGAAATTACACTTTTTACTTGTTTTCCGTGATTTAACATTCTTTCCCACAATTTACACAAAACGTTAATACAGTGAACTGACTGATTGAAATCACCATTTTTACTTTTTTCTGTGATATTAACATTCCCACAATTTACACATTAATTACGTTAATACATGTAAAACTCACTGATTGAAATACATTTTTCACTTGTTTTAAGTGATATTGACATTCATTCCACAATTTAGACATAAATCCACGTTAATTACAGCTAAAATTGACTGATTGAAATACACCCTTTTTACTTTTGTTCCGTGATATTAACATTCATTCCCACAATTTACACATGAATCTACGTTAATAGAGCTAAACCTGACATTGAAATACACTTTTTTACTTGTTTTCCCTGATATTAATTTTCATTCCCACAATTTACACATGAATCCCCGTTAATACAGCAAAAATTACTGATTGAAATAAACCTTTTTTGCTTGTTTCCGTGATAGTAACATTCCTTCCCACATTTTTCACATGAATTGACGTAAATACTGGGCAAACTGACTGATTGAAATACACCATTTTTACTTGTTTTCTGTGATATTTACATTCATTCCCACAATTTAAACATGAATTCACGATAATACAGCTAATCCTGACTGATTGAAATACACCCTTTTTACTTGTTTTCTGTGATATTTACATTCATTCCCACAATTTACACATCAATCCAAGTTAATAGACCTAAACCTGACTAAAAAATTGACCTTTTTACTTGTATTAATTGATATTGACATTCATTCCACAATTTACACATGAATCCACGTTAATACAGCTAAAATTGACTGATTAAAATTCACTTTTTTTACTTTTTCCCGTGATATTATCATTCATTCCCACAATTTACACATGAATTGCCTTTATAAACATGTAAAACTGCGACTGATTCAAGTACACCATTTTTATTTGTTTTCCGTGATATTAACATTCATTCCCACAATTTACACATGAATCTACGTTAATAGAGCTAAACCTGACTAATTGAAATACACTTTTTTACTTGTTTTCCGTGATATTAACATTAATTTCTACAATTTACACATGAATTGACTTTATAAACATGTAAAACTGACTGATTAAAATACACCTTTTTTATTTCTTTTCCGTGATATTAACATTAATTCCCACAATTCACATATGAATCCACGTTAATACAGGTAAAGTTGACTGATTGAAATTCACCCTTTTCACTTTTTTCCGTGATATTAACATTTATTCCCACAATTTACACATAAATAAAGGTAAATACAGGGAAAACTGATGGATTGAAATACACTCCTTTTACTTGTTTTCTGTGATATTAACATTCATTCCCACAATTTAGACAGGAATCCACGTTAATACAGCTAAAATTGACTGATTGAAATTCACCATTTTTACTTCTTTTCCGTAATTTTAACATTCTTTCCCACAATTTACACATGAATTGACTTTATAAACATTTAAAACTGACTGAGTAAAGTACACCTGTTTTACTTGTTTTCCGTGATATTAACATTAATTCCCACAATTTACACATGAAATGACTTGATAAACATGTAAATCCGACTGATTAAATTAAACCATTTTTATTTGTTTTCGTGATATTAACATTCATTCCCACTATTTACACATGAATTGCCTTTATAAACATGTAAAACTGTGACTGATTCAAGTACACCATTTTTACTTGTTTTCCGTGATATTAACATTAAGTCCCACAATTTACACATGAATTGCTTTTATAAGCATGTAAAGCTGACTGATTGAAATACACTTTCTTTTTACTTGTTTTCCGTGATATTAACATCATTCCCCTATTTACACATGAATTAACGTAAATACAGGAAGTTGATATATTGAAATACACCATTTTTACTTGCTTTCCGATATATTAACATTCATTCCACAAATTACACATGAATCCACGGTAAGACAGCTAATCCTGACTGATTGACTTGCACCACTTTTACTTGTTTTCCGTGATATTAACATTAATTCCACAATTTACACATGAATTGACTTGTAAACATCTAAAACCGACTGATTAAATTACACCATTTTTATTTGTTTTCCGTGATATTATCATTAAGTCCCACAATTTACACATGAATTGCCTTTATAAGCATGTAAGCTGACTGATTGAAATACACTCTCTTTTTACTTGTTTTCCGTGAAATTAACATTCATTGCCACAATTTACACATGAAATCACGTTAATACAGCTTATCTCACTGATTGACTTACACCTTTTTTACTTGTTTTCCGTGATATTAACATTCATTCCACAATTTACACATGAATTGACTTAGATACATGTAAAACTGAACTGATTGAAATACACTTTTTTTACTTATTTTCTGTGATATTAACATTCATTCCACAATTTACACACCAATCTACGTTGATACACCTAAACCTGATTAATTAAAATAGACCTTTTACTTGTGTTAAGTGATATTGACATTCATTACCACACTTTACACATGAACCACGTTAATACAGCTAAAACTGACTGATTGAAAAACACTTTTTTACTTCTTTTCCGTGATATTAACATTCATTCCCACAATTTACACATGAATCCACGTTAATACACAGAAAACTGACTCATTCAAATACACCATTTTTTCTTGTTTTAAGTGATGTTCACATTCATTCCCACAATTTACGCAGAAATGCCCGGTAATACAGCTCAAATTGACGATTGAAATACACCCTTTTTATTTTTGTTGCGTGATATTAACATTCACTCCCACAAATTACACATGAATCCACGTTAAGACAGCTAATCCTGACTGATTGACTTGCACCACTTTTACTTGTTTTCCGTGATATTAACATTAATTCCCACAATTTACACATGAATCTACGTTAATAGAGCTAAACCTGACTAATTGAAATACACTTTTTACTTGTTTTCCGTGATATTAACATTAATTCCCACAATTTACACATGAATTGCCTTTATAAACATGTAAAACTGTGACTGATTCAAGTACACCATTTTTATTTGTTTTCCGTGATATTAACATTAAATCCCACAATTTACACATGAATTGCCTTTATAAGCATGTAAAGCTGACTGATTGAAATACATTTTTATTTACTTAATTTCCGTGATATTTACTTTCATTGCCAAATTTACACATGAATCACGTTAATACAGCTTATCCTCACTGATTGACTTACACCTTTTTTACTTGTTTTCCGTGATATTAACATTCATTCCCACAATTTACACATGAATCTACGGTAATAGAGCTAAACCTGACTAATTGAAATACACTTTTTTACTTGTTTTCCGTGATATTAACATTAATCCCACAATTTACACATGAATTGCCTTTATAAACATGTAAAACTGTGACTGATTCAAGTACACCATTTTTATTTGTTTCCGTGATATTAACATTAAGTCCACAATTTACACATGAATTGCCTTATAAGCATGTAAAGCTGACTGATTGAAATACATATTTATTTACTTGTTTTCCGTGATATTTACTTTCATTGCCACAATTTACACATGAAATCACGTTAATACAGCTTATCCTCACTGATTGACTTACACCTTTTTTACTTGTTTTCCGTGATATTAAACATTCATTCCCACAATTTATACATGAATCTACGTTAATAGAGCTAAACCTGACTAATTGAAATACACTTTTTTTACTTGTTTTCCGTGATATTAACATTATTTTCTACAATTTACACATGAATTGACTTTATAAACATGTAAAAACTGACTGATTAAAAGACACCTTTTTTACTTATTTTCCGTGATATTAACATTAATTCCCCAAATTCACATATGAAATCCACGTTAATAAAGGTAAAGTTGACTGATTGAAATTCACCCTTTTCACTTTTTTTCCGTGATATTAACATTTATTCCCACAATTTACACATAAATTAACGTAAATACAGGGAAAACTGATTGATTGAAATACACTCCTTTTACTTGTTTTCTGTGATATTAACATTCATTCCCACAATTTAGACAGGAATCCACGTTAATACAGCTAAAATTGACTGATTGAAATTCACCATTTTTTACTTCTTTTCCGTAATTTTAACATTCTTTCCCACAATTTACAACATGAATTGACTTTATATAACATTTAAAACTGACTGAGTAAAGTACACCTGTTTTAACTTTTTTTCCGTGATATTAACATTAATTCCCACAATTTACACATGAATTAACGTTAATACAGCTAAAATTAACTGATTGTAATACACCCTTTTTACTTGTTTTCCGTGATATTAACATTCATTCCCACAAATTACACATGAATCCACGTTAAAGACAGCTAATCCTGACTGATTGACTTACGCCACTTTTACTTGTTTTCCGTGATATTAACATTAATTCCCACAATTTACACATGAATTGCCTTTATAAACATATAAACTGTGACTGATTCAAGTACAATAACCCATTTTTACTTGTTTTCCGTGATATTAACATTAAGTCCCACAATTTACACATCAATCCACGTTAATACACCTAAACCTGACTAATTCAAATAGACCTTTTTCACTTGTGTTAAGTGATATTAACATTTATTCCCACAACTTACACATAAATTACGTAAATACAGGGAAAATAGACTGATTGAAATGCACCCTTTTTACTTTTTTCCGTGATATTTATATTCATTCCCAGACTTTACACATGATTAACGTAAATACAGGGATAACTGACTGATTGAAATACACTCTTTTTACATTTTTTCCGCAATATTGACGTTCATTCCCACAATTTACACATGAATCCACGTTAATACAGCTAAAATTGACTGATTGAAATTCACCTTTTTTACTTGTTTTCCGTGATTTTAACATTAATTCCCACAATTTACACATGAATTGACTTTATATACAGGTAAAACTGGCTGATTGAAATACAACATTTTTACTTGTTTTCCGTGATATTAACTTTCATTCACACAACTTACACATAAATTGACTTTATATACTGTAATATCTTTGAAGTTGTTAGAGAGAGGGAGTCAGCACACGACTACATTCTGATCTATCTGTATCTTGACTGATTCAATATTACATTACATCATAACTTATTACATAATATAACATGCTGTGCATGCTGTGTGCACATGAGGTATTGCATGAACACTACATATACATGTAAAACGGACTGATTGAAGAACACCATTTTTACTTGCTTTCCGTTATATTAACTTTCATTCCCACAATTTACACATGAATCCACCTAAATACAGCTAGTCCTGACTGATTGAATCACACTTTTTTTACTTGTTTTCCGTAATTTTAAAATTTTTTCCACACTTTACAAGTGAATTCACTTTATAAACATTTAAAACTGACTAATTGAAATACACCTTTTTTATTTTTTTCCCGTGATATTGACGTTCATTCACACAACTTACACATGAATTGACTTTATATACATGTAAAACTGACTGATTGAAATACACCATTTTTATTTGTTTTCCGTTATATTAACATTCATTCCCATAACTTACACATCAATCCACCTTAATACAGCTAATCCTGATTGATTGAATTACACCTTTTTTACATCTATTCCGTGATTTTAAAATTCTTTCCCACAATTTACACGGGAATTAACGTAAAAACAGGTGACACTGACCGATTGAAATACACCATTTTACTTGTTTCCCGTGATATTAACATTCATTCCCACAATTTACACATGAATTAACGTTAATACAGCTAAAATTAACTGATTGTAATACACCCTTTTTACTTGTTTTCCGTGATATTAGCATTCATTCCCACAGTTTACGCAGAAATCCCGTCAATACAGCTACAATTGACTGATTGAAATACACCCTTTTTACTTTTTTCTTTGATATTAACATTCATTCCCACAACTTAAACATGAAACCACCTTAACACAGCTAGTCCTGACTGATTCAATTACCCTTGTTTTACTGGTTTTCCGTGGTTTTAACATTAATTCCCGCAATTTACACATGAATTAACTTTATATACAGGTAAAACTGACTGATTGAAATACACCATTTTTACTTGTTTTTCCGTGATATTAATATTAAATCCCACAGAATACACATGAATCTACGTTAATAGAGCTAAACCTGACTAATTGAAATACACCTTTTTCAATTGTTTTCCGTGATATTAACTTTCATTCCCACAATTTACACATGAATCTACGGTAATACAGGTAAAATTGACTGATTGAAATTCACCTTTTTCACTTTTTTCCGTGATATTAACATTCATTCCCACAATTTACACATGATTTGACAAAAATACTGGGCAAACTGACTGATTGAAAAACACCATTTTTACTTGTTTTCCGTGATATTAACAATACTTCCCACAATTTACACATAAATTGACTTTATAACATTTAAAACTGACTAATTGAAATACACCTTTTTTACTTTTTTAAGTGATATTTTCGTTCATTCCCACAATTTAGACTTAAATCCACGTTAATACAGCAAAAATTAACTGATTGAAATATACCCTTTTTCATTTTCTTCCGTGATGTTAACATTCAATTCCACAATTTACAGATGAATTGACTTTATATACATGTAAAACTGACTGATTGAAATACTTCCTTTTTACTTTTTTCCGTGATATTAACATTCATTCACACAATTTACACATGAAACCACCTTAACACAGCTAGTCCTGACTGATTCAATTACCCTTGTTTTACTTGTTTTCCGTGATTTTAACATAGATTCCCACAATTCAAACATGAATTAACTTTATATACAAGTAAAACTGACTGATTGAAATACACCAATTTTACTTGTTTTCCGTGATATTAACATTAAATCCCACAGAATACACATGAATCTACGTTAATAGAGCTAAACCTGACTAATTGAAATAAACCTTTTTCAATTGTTTTCCGTGATATTAACTTTCATTCCCACAATTTACACATGAATTGACTTTATAAACATGTAAAACTGACTGATTGAAATACACCTTTTTTTCTTGTTTTCCGTGATATTAATATTCATTCCCACAATTTACACATGAATTGACGAAAATACTGGGCAAACTGACTGATTGAATAACACCATTTTTACTTGTTTTCCGTGATATTAATATTAATTCCCACAATTTACACATAAATCCACGTTAATACAGGTAAAATGGACTGATTGAAATTCATCCTTTTCACTCTTTTCCGTGATATTAACATTCATTTCCACAATTTACACATGAATCCATATTAATACAGTGAATCCTGATTGATTGAATTACACCTTTTTTACATCTTTTCCGTGATTTTAAAATTCTTTCCCACAATTTACACAAGAATTAACGTAAAAACAGGTGACACTGGCTTATTGAAATGCACCATTTTTACTTTTTTTCCGTGATATTAATTTTCATGCCCAAAATTTACACATTAATTGACTTAGATACATGTTTTCCGTGATATTAACTTTCATTCCCACAATTTACACATGAATTGACTTTATAAACATGTAAAACTGACTGATTGAAATACACCTTTTTTTCTTGTTTTCCGTGATATTAACATTCATTCCCACAATTTACGCAGAAATCCCAAGTAATACAGCTAAAGTTGACAATTGAAATACACCCTTTTTACTTTTGTTCCGTGATATTAACATTCATTCCCACAATTTACACATGAATCTACGGTAATACAGGTAAAATTGACTGATTGACCTTCACCTTTTTCAATTTTTTCCGTGATATTAACATTAATTCCCACAATTTACACATAAGTTGACTTTACATACAGGTACAGCTGACTGATTGAAATACACCTTTTTTTACTTGTTTTCCGGAATATTTACATTCATTCCCACATTTTACACATGAATCCACGTTAATACAGCTAAAATTGACTAAATGAAATTCACCCTTTTTACTTTTTCCCGTGATACTAACATTCATTCCACAATTTACACATGAATTGACGAAATTACTGGGCAAACTGACTGATTGAATAACACCATTTTTACTTGTTTTCCGTGATATTAACAATACTTCCCACAATTTACACATAAATTGACTTTATAAACATTTAAAACTGACTAATTGAAATACACCTTTTTTACTTTTTTCCGTGATATTTTCGTTCATTCCCACAATTTAGACTTAAATTCACGTTAATACAGCAAAAATTAACTGATTGAAATACACCCTTTTTCCTTTTCTTCCGTGATGTTAACATTCAATCCCACAATTTACACATGAAACCACCTTAACACAGCTAGTCCTGACTGATTCAATTACCCTTGTTTTACTTGTTTTCCGTGATTTTAACATAAATTCCCACAATTTAAACATGAATTACCTTTATATACAGGTAAAACTGACTGATTGAAATACACCATTTTTACTTGTTTTCCGTGATATTAACATTAAATCCAACAGAATACACATGAATCTACGTTAATAGAGCTAAACCTGACTAATTGAAATAAACCTTTTTCAATTGTTTTCCGTGATATTAACTTTCTTTCCCACAATTTACACACGAATTAACGTAAAAACAGGTGACACTGGCTGATTGAAATGCACCATTTTTACTTGTTTTCTGTGATATTAACATTCAAGCCCAAAATTTACACATTAATTGACTTAGATACATGTAAAACTCACTGATTGAAATACACTTTTTTCACTTGTTTTTCGTGATATTGACGTTCATTCCCACAATTTAGACATAAATCCACGTTATTACAGCTAAAATTGACTGATTGAAATACACCCTTTTTACTTTTGTTCCGTGATATTAACATTCATTCCCACAATTTACGCATGAATCTACGTTAATACAGGTAAAATTGACTGATTGAAAATCACCCTTTTCACTTTTTTCCGTGATATTAACATTCATTCCCACAATTTACACATGAATTGACGAAAATACTGGGCAAACTGACTGATTGAATAACACCATTTTTACTTGTTTTCCGTGATATTAAAATTAATTCCCACAATTGATACATAAATTGACTTTATATACATTTAAAACTGACTAATTGAAATGCACCTTTTTTTACTTTTTTCCGTGATATTAGCATTCATTCCCACAATTTACACATGAATTGACTTTATGTACAGGTAAAACTGACTAATTGAAATACACCTTTTTTACTTTTTTCCGTGATATTTTCGTTCATTCCCACAATTTAGACTTAAATTCACGTTAATACAGCAAAAATTAACTGATTGAAATACACCCTTTTTCCTTTTCTTCCGTGATGTTAACATTCAATCCCACAATTTACACATGAAACCACCTTAACACAGTTAGTCCTGACTGATTCAATTACCCTTGTTTTACTTGTTTTCCGTGATTTTAACATAAATTCCCACAATTTAAACATGAATTACCTTTATATACAGGTAAAACTGACTGATTGAAATACACCATTTTTACTTTTTTTCCGTGATATTAACATTAAATCCAACAGAATACACATGAATCTACGTTAATAGAGCTAAACCTGACTAATTGAAATAAACCTTTTTCAATTGTTTTCCGTGATATTAACTTACATTCCCACAATTTACACATGAATTGACTTTATAAACATGTAAAACTGACTGATTGAAATACACCTTTTTTTCTTGTTTTCCGTGATATTAACATTCATTCCCACAATTTACACATAAATCCGAGTTAATACAGCGAATCCTGATTGACTGAATTACACCTTTTTTACATCTTTTCCGTGATTTTAAAATTCTTTCCCACAATTTACACACGAATTAACGTAAAAACAGGTGACACTGGCTGATTGAAATGCACCATTTTTACTTGTTTTCTGTGATATTAACATTCAAGCCCAAAATTTACACATTAATTGACTTAGATACATGTAAAACTCACTGATTGAAATACACTTTTTTCACTTGTTTTCCGTGATATTGACGTTCATTCCCACAATTTAGACATAAATCCACGTTATTACAGCTAAAATTGACTGATTGAAATACACCCTTTTTACTTTTGTTCCGTGATATTAACATTCATTCCCACAATTTACACATGAATCTACGTTAATAGAGCTAAACCTGACTAATTGAAATACACTTTTTTACTTGTTTTCCCTGATATTAATTTTCATTCCCACAATTTACACATGAATCCCCGTTAATACAGCAAAAATTACTGATTGAAATAAACCTTTTTTGCTTGTTCTCCGTGATAGTAACATTCCTTCCCACATTTTTCACATGAATTGACGTAAATACTGGGCAAACTGACTGATTGAAATACACCATTTTTACTTGTTTTCTGTGATATTTACATTCATTCCCACAATTTAAACATGAATTCACGATAATACAGCTAATCCTGACTGATTGAAATACACCCTTTTTACTTGTTTTCTGTGATATTTACATTCATTCCCACAATTTACACATCAATCCAAGTTAATAGACCTAAACCTGACTAATTAAAATTGACCTTTTTTACTTGTATTAATTGATATTGACATTCATTCCCACAATTTACACATGAATCCACGTTAATACAGCTAAAATTGACTGATTAAAATTCACTTTTTTTACTTTTTCCCGTGATATTATCATTCATTCCCACAATTTACACATGAATTGCCTTATAAACATGTAAACTGCGACTGATTCAAGTACACCATTTTTATTTGTTTTCCGTGATATTAACATTCATTCCCACAATTTACACATGAATCTACGTTAATAGAGCTAAACCTGACTAATTGAAATACACTTTTTTACTTGTTTTCCGTGATATTAACATTAATTTCTACAATTTACACATGAATTGACTTTATAAACATGTAAAACTGACTGATTAAAATACACCTTTTTTATTTCTTTTCCGTGATATTAACATTAATTCCCACAATTCACATATGAATCCACGTTAATACAGGTAAAGTTGACTGATTGAAATTCACCCTTTTCACTTTTTTCCGTGATATTAACATTTATTCCCACAATTTACACATAAATAAAGGTAAATACAGGGAAAACTGATGGATTGAAATACACTCCTTTTACTTGTTTTCTGTGATATTAACATTCATTCCCACAATTTAGACAGGAATCCACGTTAATACAGCTAAAATTGACTGATTGAAATTCACCATTTTACTTCTTTTCCGTAATTTTAACATTCTTTCCCACAATTTACACATGAATTGACTTTATAAACATTTTAAAACTGACTGAGTAAAGTACACCTGTTTTACTTGTTTTCCGTGATATTAACATTAATTCCCACAATTTACACATGAAATGACTTGATAAACATGTAATCCGACTGATTAAATTAAACCATTTTTATTTGTTTTCGTGATATTAACATTCATTCCCACTATTTACACATGAATTGCCTTTATAAACATGTAAAACTGTGACTGATTCAAGTACACCATTTTACTTGTTTTCCGTGATATAACATTAAGTCCCACAATTTACACATGAATTGCTTTTATAAGCATGTAAAGCTGACTGATTGAAATACACTTTCTTTTACTTGTTTTCCGTGATATTAACATTCATTCCCACTATTTACACATGAATTAACGTAAATACAGGGAAGTCTGATATATTGAAATACACCATTTTTACTTGCTTTCCGATATATTAACATTCATTCCCACAAATTACACATGAATCCACGGTAAGACAGCTAATCCTGACTGATTGACTTGCACCACTTTTACTTGTTTTCCGTGATATTAACATTAATTCCCACAATTTACACATGAATTGACTTGTAAACATCTAAAACCGACTGATTAAATTACACCATTTTTATTTGTTTTCCGTGATATTATCATTAAGTCCCACAATTTACACATGAATTGCCTTTATAAGCATGTTAAGCTGACTGATTGAAATACACTCTCTTTTACTTGTTTTCCGTGAAATTAACATTCATTGCCACAATTTACACATGAAATCACGTTAATACAGCTTATCCTCACTGATTGACTTACACCTTTTTTACTTGTTTTCCGTGATATTAACATTCATTCCCACAATTTACACATGAATTGACTTAGATACATGTAAAACTGACTGATTGAAATACACTTTTTTTACTTATTTTCTGTGATATTAACATTCATTCCCACAATTTACACATCAATCTACGTTGATACACCTAAACCTGATTAATTAAAATAGACCTTTTCACTTGTGTTAAGTGATATTGACATTCATTACCACACTTTACACATGAACCCACGTTAATACAGCTAAAACTGACTGATTGAAAAACACTTTTTTACTTCTTTTCCGTGATATTAACATTCATTCCCACAATTTACACATGAATCCACGTTAATACAGAGAAAACTGACTCATTCAAATACACCATTTTTTCTTGTTTTAAGTGATGTTCACATTCATTCCCACAATTTACGCAGAAATGCCCGTAATACAGCTCAAATTGACGATTGAAATACACCCTTTTTATTTTTGTTGCGTGATATTAACATTCACTCCCACAAATTACACATGAATCCACGTTAAGACAGCTAATCCTGACTGATTGACTTGCACCACTTTTACTTGTTTTCCGTGATATTAACATTAATTCCCACAATTTACACATGAATCTACGTTAATAGAGCTAAACCTGACTAATTGAAATACACTTTTTACTTGTTTTCCGTGATATTAACATTAATTCCCACAATTTACACATGAATTGCCTTTATAAACATGTAAAACTGTGACTGATTCAAGTACACCATTTTTATTTGTTTTCCGTGATATTAACATTAAGTCCCACAATTTACACATGAATTGCCTTATAAGCATGTAAAGCTGACTGATTGAAATACATTTTTATTTACTTGTTTTCCGTGATATTTACTTTCATTGCCACAATTTACACATGAAATCACGTTAATACAGCTTATCCTCACTGATTG
This sequence comes from Sanderia malayensis, assembly GCA_013076295.1. NCBI lineage: Eukaryota > Metazoa > Cnidaria > Scyphozoa > Semaeostomeae > Pelagiidae > Sanderia > Sanderia malayensis. The sequence goes on along the minus strand of RQOL01000763.1, from coordinate 20,050 downwards.
ACTTACACCTTTTTTACTTGTTTTCCGTGATATTAACATTCATTCCCACAATTTACACATGAATCTACGGTAATAGAGCTAAACCTGACTAATTGAAATACACTTTTTTACTTGTTTTCCGTGATATTAACATTAATTCCCACAATTTACACATGAATTGCCTTTATAAACATGTAAAACTGTGACTGATTCAAGTACACCATTTTTATTTGTTTCCCGTGATATTAACATTAAGTCCCACAATTTACACATGAATTGCCTTTATAAGCATGTAAAGCTGACTGATTGAAATACATATTTATTTACTTGTTTTCCGTGATATTTACTTTCATTGCCACAATTTACACATGAAATCACGTTAATACAGCTTATCCTCACTGATTGACTTACACCTTTTTTACTTGTTTTCCGTGATATTAACATTCATTCCCACAATTTATACATGAATCTACGTTAATAGAGCTAAACCTGACTAATTGAAATACACTTTTTTACTTGTTTTCCGTGATATTAACATTATTTTCTACAATTTACACATGAATTGACTTTATAAACATGTAAAACTGACTGATTAAAAGACACCTTTTTTACTTATTTTCCGTGATATTAACATTAATTCCCACAATTCACATATGAATCCACGTTAATAAAGGTAAAGTTGACTGATTGAAATTCACCCTTTTCACTTTTTTCCGTGATATTAACATTTATTCCCACAATTTACACATAAATTAACGTAAATACAGGGAAAACTGATTGATTGAAATACACTCCTTTTACTTGTTTTCTGTGATATTAACATTCATTCCCACAATTTAGACAGGAATCCACGTTAATACAGCTAAAATTGACTGATTGAAATTCACCATTTTTACTTCTTTTCCGTAATTTTAACATTCTTTCCCACAATTTACACATGAATTGACTTTATAAACATTTAAAACTGACTGAGTAAAGTACACCTGTTTTACTTTTTTTCCGTGATATTAACATTAATTCCCACAATTTACACATGAATTAACGTTAATACAGCTAAAATTAACTGATTGTAATACACCCTTTTTACTTGTTTTCCGTGATATTAACATTCATTCCCACAAATTACACATGAATCCACGTTAAGACAGCTAATCCTGACTGATTGACTTACGCCACTTTTACTTGTTTTCCGTGATATTAACATTAATTCCCACAATTTACACATGAATTGCCTTTATAAACATCTAAAACTGTGACTGATTCAAGTACACCATTTTTACTTGTTTTCCGTGATATTAACATTAAGTCCCACAATTTACACATCAATCCACGTTAATACACCTAAACCTGACTAATTCAAATAGACCTTTTCACTTGTGTTAAGTGATATTAACATTTATTCCCACAACTTACACATAAATTAACGTAAATACAGGGAAAATAGACTGATTGAAATGCACCCTTTTTACTTTTTTCCGTGATATTTATATTCATTCCCAGACTTTACACATGAATTAACGTAAATACAGGGATAACTGACTGATTGAAATACACTCTTTTTACATTTTTTCCGCAATATTGACGTTCATTCCCACAATTTACACATGAATCCACGTTAATACAGCTAAAATTGACTGATTGAAATTCACCTTTTTTACTTGTTTTCCGTGATTTTAACATTAATTCCCACAATTTACACATGAATTGACTTTATATACAGGTAAAACTGGCTGATTGAAATACAACATTTTTACTTGTTTTCCGTGATATTAACTTTCATTCACACAACTTACACATAAATTGACTTTATATACTGTAATATCTTTGAAGTTGTTAGAGAGAGGGAGTCAGCACACGACTACATTCTGATCTATCTGTATCTTGACTGATTCAATATTACATTACATCATAACTTATTACATAATATAACATGCTGTGCATGCTGTGTGCACATGAGGTATTGCATGAACACTACATATACATGTAAAACGGACTGATTGAAGAACACCATTTTTACTTGCTTTCCGTTATATTAACTTTCATTCCCACAATTTACACATGAATCCACCTAAATACAGCTAGTCCTGACTGATTGAATCACACTTTTTTTACTTGTTTTCCGTAATTTTAAAATTTTTTCCCACACTTTACACGTGAATTCACTTTATAAACATTTAAAACTGACTAATTGAAATACACCTTTTTTATTTTTTTCCCGTGATATTGACGTTCATTCACACAACTTACACATGAATTGACTTTATATACATGTAAAACTGACTGATTGAAATACACCATTTTTATTTGTTTTCCGTTATATTAACATTCATTCCCATAACTTACACATCAATCCACCTTAATACAGCTAATCCTGATTGATTGAATTACACCTTTTTTACATCTATTCCGTGATTTTAAAATTCTTTCCCACAATTTACACGGGAATTAACGTAAAAACAGGTGACACTGACCGATTGAAATACACCATTTTACTTGTTTCCCGTGATATTAACATTCATTCCCACAATTTACACATGAATTAACGTTAATACAGCTAAAATTAACTGATTGTAATACACCCTTTTTACTTGTTTTCCGTGATATTAGCATTCATTCCCACAATTTACGCAGAAATCCCCGTTAATACAGCTACAATTGACTGATTGAAATACACCCTTTTTACTTTTTTCTTTGATATTAACATTCATTCCCACAACTTAAACATGAAACCACCTTAACACAGCTAGTCCTGACTGATTCAATTACCCTTGTTTTACTTGTTTTCCGTGGTTTTAACATTAATTCCCGCAATTTACACATGAATTAACTTTATATACAGGTAAAACTGACTGATTGAAATACACCATTTTTACTTGTTTTCCGTGATATTAATATTAAATCCCACAGAATACACATGAATCTACGTTAATAGAGCTAAACCTGACTAATTGAAATACACCTTTTTCAATTGTTTTCCGTGATATTAACTTTCATTCCCACAATTTACACATGAATCTACGGTAATACAGGTAAAATTGACTGATTGAAATTCACCTTTTTCACTTTTTTCCGTGATATTAACATTCATTCCCACAATTTACACATGATTTGACAAAAATACTGGGCAAACTGACTGATTGAAAAACACCATTTTTACTTGTTTTCCGTGATATTAACAATACTTCCCACAATTTACACATAAATTGACTTTATAAACATTTAAAACTGACTAATTGAAATACACCTTTTTTACTTTTTTAAGTGATATTTTCGTTCATTCCCACAATTTAGACTTAAATCCACGTTAATACAGCAAAAATTAACTGATTGAAATATACCCTCTTTCATTTTCTTCCGTGATGTTAACATTCAATTCCACAATTTACAGATGAATTGACTTTATATACATGTAAAACTGACTGATTGAAATACTTCCTTTTTACTTTTTTCCGTGATATTAACATTCATTCACACAATTTACACATGAAACCACCTTAACACAGCTAGTCCTGACTGATTCAATTACCCTTGTTTTACTTGTTTTCCGTGATTTTAACATAAATTCCCACAATTCAAACATGAATTAACTTTATATACAAGTAAAACTGACTGATTGAAATACACCAATTTTACTTGTTTTCCGTGATATTAACATTAAATCCCACAGAATACACATGAATCTACGTTAATAGAGCTAAACCTGACTAATTGAAATAAACCTTTTTCAATTGTTTTCCGTGATATTAACTTTCATTCCCACAATTTACACATGAATTGACTTTATAAACATGTAAAACTGACTGATTGAAATACACCTTTTTTTCTTGTTTTCCGTGATATTAATATTCATTCCCACAATTTACACATAAATCCACGTTAATACAGGTAAAATGGACTGATTGAAATTCATCCTTTTCACTCTTTTCCGTGATATTAACATTCATTTCCACAATTTACACATGAATCCATATTAATACAGTGAATCCTGATTGATTGAATTACACCTTTTTTACATCTTTTCCGTGATTTTAAAATTCTTTCCCACAATTTACACAAGAATTAACGTAAAAACAGGTGACACTGGCTTATTGAAATGCACCATTTTTACTTTTTTTCCGTGATATTAACTTTCATGCCCAAAATTTACACATTAATTGACTTAGATACATGTTTTCCGTGATATTAACTTTCATTCCCACAATTTACACATGAATTGACTTTATAAACATGTAAAACTGACTGATTGAAATACACCTTTTTTTCTTGTTTTCCGTGATATTAACATTCATTCCCACAATTTACGCAGAAATCCCAAGTAATACAGCTAAAGTTGACGATTGAAATACACCCTTTTTACTTTTGTTCCGTGATATTAACATTCATTCCCACAATTTACACATGAATCTACGGTAATACAGGTAAAATTGACTGATTGACCTTCACCTTTTTCAATTTTTTCCGTGATATTAACATTAATTCCCACAATTTACACATAAGTTGACTTTACATACAGGTACAGCTGACTGATTGAAATACACCTTTTTTTACTTGTTTTCCGGAATATTTACATTCATTCCCACATTTTACACATGAATCCACGTTAATACAGCTAAAATTGACTAAATGAAATTCACCCTTTTTACTTTTTCCCGTGATACTAACATTCATTCCCACAATTTACACATGAATTGACGAAATTACTGGGCAAACTGACTGATTGAATAACACCATTTTTACTTGTTTTCCGTGATATTAACAATACTTCCCACAATTTACACATAAATTGACTTTATAAACATTTAAAACTGACTAATTGAAATACACCTTTTTTACTTTTTTCCGTGATATTTTCGTTCATTCCCACAATTTAGACTTAAATTCACGTTAATACAGCAAAAATTAACTGATTGAAATACACCCTTTTTCCTTTTCTTCCGTGATGTTAACATTCAATCCCACAATTTACACATGAAACCACCTTAACACAGCTAGTCCTGACTGATTCAATTACCCTTGTTTTACTTGTTTTCCGTGATTTTAACATAAATTCCCACAATTTAAACATGAATTACCTTTATATACAGGTAAAACTGACTGATTGAAATACACCATTTTTACTTGTTTTCGTGATATTAACATTAAATCCAACAGAATACACATGAATCTACGTTAATAGAGCTAAACCTGACTAATTGAAATAAACCTTTTTCAATTGTTTTCCGTGATGTTAACTTTCTTTCCCACAATTTACACACGAATTAACGTAAAAACAGGTGACACTGGCTGATTGAAATGCACCATTTTTACTTGTTTTCTGTGATATTAACATTCAAGCCCAAAATTTACACATTAATTGACTTAGATACATGTAAAACTCACTGATTGAAATACACTTTTTTCACTTGTTTTCCGTGATATTGACGTTCATTCCCACAATTTAGACATAAATCCACGTTATTACAGCTAAAATTGACTGATTGAAATACACCCTTTTTACTTTTGTTCCGTGATATTAACATTCATTCCCACAATTTACGCATGAATCTACGTTAATACAGGTAAAATTGACTGATTGAAAATCACCCTTTTCACTTTTTTCCGTGATATTAACATTCATTCCCACAATTTACACATGAATTGACGAAAATACTGGCAAACTGACTGATTGAATAACACCATTTTTACTTGTTTTCCGTGATATTAAAATTAATTCCCACAATTGATACATAAATTGACTTTATATACATTTAAAACTGACTAATTGAAATGCACCTTTTTTACTTTTTTCCGTGATATTAGCATTCATTCCCACAATTTACACATGAATTGACTTTATGTACAGGTAAAACTGACTAATTGAAATACACCTTTTTTACTTTTTTCCGTGATATTTTCGTTCATTCCCACAATTTAGACTTAAATTCACGTTAATACAGCAAAAATTAACTGATTGAAATACACCCTTTTTCCTTTTCTTCCGTGATGTTAACATTCATCCCACAATTTACACATGAAACCACCTTAACACAGTTAGTCCTGACTGATTCAATTACCCTTGTTTTACTTGTTTTCCGTGATTTTAACATAAATTCCCACAATTTAAACATGAATTACCTTTATATACAGGTAAAACTGACTGATTGAAATACACCATTTTTACTTTTTTTCCGTGATATTAACATTAAATCCAACAGAATACACATGAATCTACGTTAATAGAGCTAAACCTGACTAATTGAAATAAACCTTTTTTCAATTGTTTTCCGTGATATTAACTTTCATTCCCACAATTTACACATGAATTGACTTATAAACATGTAAAACTGACTGATTGAAATACACCTTTTTTTCTTGTTTTCCGTGATATTAACATTGATTCCCACAATTTACACATAAATCCGAGTTAATACAGCGAATCCTGATTGACTGAATTACACCTTTTTTACATCTTTTCCGTGATTTTAAAATTCTTTCCCACAATTTACACACGAATTAACGTAAAAACAGGTGACACTGGCTGATTGAAATGCACCATTTTTACTTGTTTTCTGTGATATTAACATTCAAGCCCAAAATTTACACATTAATTGACTTAGATACATGTAAAACTCACTGATTGAATACACTTTTTTCACTTGTTTTCCGTGATATTGACGTTCATTCCCACAATTTAGACATAAATCCACGTTATTACAGCTAAAATTGACTGATTGAAAATCACCCTTTTCACTTTTTTCCGTGATATTAACATTCATTCCCACAATTTACACATGAATTGACGAAAATACTGGGCAAACTGACTGATTGAATAACACCATTTTTACTTGTTTTCCGTGATATTAAAATTAATTCCCACAATTGATACATAAATTGACTTTATATACATTTCAAACTGACTAATTGAAATGCACCTTTTTTACTTTTTTCCGTGATATTAGCATTCATTCCCACAATTTACACATGAATTGACTTTATGTACAGGTAAAACTGACTGATTGAAATTCATCCTTTTTACTTTTTCCAGTGATATTAACCTTCATTCCCACAATTTACACATGAATTGACTTCATAAAAAGGTAAAACTGACTGTTTGCAATACACCATTTTTACTTGTTTTCCGGGATATTTAATTTTTTTTTTTTTTTTTTTTTTTTTTTTTTTTTTTTTTTTTTTTTTTTTTTTTTTTTAAATTCATTCCCACATTTACACATGAATCACTTAATACAGTCTATAATACCCATTGTCAATTAAACCGTAAACAGGTACACTGGCTGATTGAAATGCACCATTTTTACTTTTTTCTGTGATATTAACATTCAAGCCCAAAATTTACACATTAATTGACTTAGATACATGTAAAACTGACTGATTGAAATACACTTTTTTCACTTGTTTTCCGTGATATTGACGTTCATTCCCAGAATTTAGACATAACTCCACGTTAATACAGCTAAAATTGACTGATTAAAATACACCCTTTTCACTTTTTTCCGTGATATTAACATTCATTCCCACAATTTACACATGAATTGACGAAAATACTGGGCAACTGACTGATTGAATAACACCATTTTTACTTGTTTTCCGTGATATTAAAATTAATTCCCACAATTCACACATAAATTGACTTTATATACATTTAAAACTGACTAATTGAAATACACCTTTTTTACTTTTTTCCGTGATATTAGCATTCATTCCCACAATTTACACATGAATTGACTTTATGTACAGGTAAAACTGACTGATTGAAATTCACCCTTTTACTTTTTCCGTGATATTAACATTCATTCCACAATTTACACATGAATTGACGAAATACTGGGCAAACTGACTGATTGAATAACACCATTTTACTTGTTGTCCGTGATATTAAAATTAATTCCACAATTGACAGATAAATTGACTTTTAAACATTCAAAACTGATAATTGAAATACACTTTTTACTTTTTTCGTGATATTAGCATTCATTCCCACAATTTACACATGAATTGACTTTATGTACATGTAAAACTGACTGATTGAAATTCACCCTTTTTACTTTTTCCAGTGATATTAACATTCATTTCCACAATTTACACATGAATTAACGTAAATACAGGGGAAACTGACTGATTGAAATACACCCTTTTCAATTTTTCCAGTGATATAAGCATTCATTCCCACAATTTACGCAGAAATCCCCGTTAATACAGCTAAAATTGACTTATTGAAAAACACCCTTATTACTTTTTTTCCGTGACATTAACATTCATTCCCACAATGTACGCATGAATCCGCCTTAATACAGCTAGTCCTGACTGATTGAATTACACTTTTTTTACTTGTTTTCCGTGATTTTAACATTAATTCCCAAAATTTACACATGAATTGACTTCATAAAAAGGTAAAACTGACTGTTTGCAATACACCATTTTTACTTGTTTTCCGGGATATTTAAATTCATTCCCACATTTTACACATGAATCCACGTTAATACAGCTAAAACTCATTGATTGAAATTCACCCTTTTTACTTTTGTTCCGTGATATTAACATTCATTCCCACAATTTACACATAAATCCAAGTTAATACAGGTAAAATGGACTTATTGAAATTCACCCTTTTCACTTTTTTCCGTGATATTAACATTCATTCCCACAATTTACACATGAATCCACCTTAATACAGCGAATCCTGATTGATTGAATTACACCTTTTTTAAATCTTTTCCGTGATTTTAAAATTCTTTCCCACAATTTACACACGAATTAACGTAAACACAGGTGACACTGGCTGATTGAAATGCACCATTTTTACTTGTTTTCTGTGATATTAACATTCAAGCCCAAAATTTACACATTAATTGACTTAGATACATGTAAAACTCACTGATTGAAATACACTTTTTTCACTTGTTTTCCGTGATATTGACGTTCATTCCCAGAATTTAGACATAACTCCACGTTAATACAGCTAAAATTGACTGATTGAAATACACCCTTTTTACTTTTGTTCCGTGATATTAACATTCATTCCCACAATTTACGCATGAATCTACGTTAATACAGGTAAAATTGACTGATTGAAATTAACCCTTTTCACTTTTTTCCGTGATATTAACATTCATTCCCACAATTTACACATGAATTGACGAAAATACTGGGCAAACTGACTGATTGAATAACACAATTTTTACTTTTTTTCCGTGATATTAAAATTAATTCCCACAATTGACACATAAATTGACTTTATAAACATTTATAACTGACTAATTGAAATACACTTTTTTACTTGTTTTCCGTGATATTAGCATTCATTCCCACAATTTACGCAGAAATCCCCGTTAATACAGCTACAATTGACTGATTGAAATACACCCTTTTTACTTTTTTCTTTGATATTAACATTCATTCCCACAATTTACACATGAAACCACTATAACACAGCTAGTCCTGACTGATTCAATTACCCTTGTTTTACTTGTTTTCCGTGATTTTAACATTAATTCCCACACTTTACACATGAATTAACTTTATATACAGGTAAAACTGACTGATTGAAATACACCATTTTTACTTGTTTTCCGTGATATTAATATTAAATCCCACAGAATACACATGAATCTACGTTAATAGAGCTATACCTGACTAATTGAAATACACCTTTTTCAATTGTTTTCCGTGATATTAACTTTCATTCCCACAATTTACACATGAATTGACTTTATAAACATGTAAAACTGACTGATTGAAATACACCTTTTTTTTTGTTTTCCGCGATTTTAAAATTTATTCCCACAATTTACACACGAATTAACGTAAAAACAGGTGACACTGGCTGATTGAAATGCACCATTTTTACTTTTTTTCCGTGATATTAACATTCATGCCCAAAATTTACACATTAATTGACTTAGATACATGTAAAGCTGACTGATTGAAATACACTTTTTTCACTTGTTTTCCGTTATATTAACATTCATTCCTACAATTTACACATGAATCCACGTTAATACAGAGAAAACCGACTGATTGAAATACACCATTTTTACTTGTTTTCCGTGATATTAACATTCATTCCGACAATTTACGCAGAAATCCCGAGTAATACAGCTAAAGTTGACGATTGAAATACACCCTTTTTACTTTTGTTCCGTGATATTAACATTCATTCCCACAATTTACACATGAATCTACAGGTAATACAGGTAAAATTGACTGATTGAAATTCACCTTTTTCACTTTTTTCCGTGATATTAACATTCATTCCCACAATTTACACATGATTTGACAAAATTACTGGGCAAACTGACTGATTGAATAACACCATTTTTACTTGTTTTCCGTGATATTAACATTAATTCCCACAATTTACACATAAATTGACTTTATATACAGGTACAACTGACTGATTGAAATACACCTTTTTTTGCTTGTTTTCCAGGATATTTACATTCATTCCCACATTTTACACATGAATCCACGTTAATACAGCTAAAATTGACTCATTGAAATTCACCCTTTTTACATTTTCCCGTGATACTAACATTCATTCCCACAATTTACACATGAATTGACGGAAATACTGGGAAAACTGACTGATTGAATTACACCATTTTTACTTGTTTTCCGTGATATTAACAATACTTTCCACAATTTACACATAAATTGACTTTATAAACATTTAAAACTGACTAATTGAAATACACCTTTTTTACTTTTTTCCGTGATATTTTCGTTCATTCCCACAATATAGACTTAAATCCACGTTAATACAGCTAAAATTAACTGATTGAAATACACCCTTTTTCCTTTTCTTCCTTGATGTTAACATTCAATCCCACAATTTACAGATGAATTGACTTTATATACATGTAAAACTGACTGATTGAAATACTCCTTTTTTACTTTTTTCCGTGATATTAACATTCATTCCCACAATTTACACATGAAACCACCTTAACACAGCTAGTCCTGACTGATTCAATTACCCTTGTCTTACTTGTTTTCCGTGATTTTAACATAAATTCCCACAATTTAAACATGAATTAACTTTATATACAGGTAAAACTGACTGATTGAAATACACCATTTTTACTTGTTTTCCGTGATATTAACATTAAATCCACAGAATACACATGAATCTACGTTAATAGAGCTAAACCTGACTAATTGAAATAAATCTTTTTCAATTGTTTTCCGTGATATTAACTTTCATTCCCACAATTTACACATGAATTGACTTTATAAACATGTAAAACTGACTGATTGAAATACACCTTTTTTTCTTGTTTTCCGTGATATTAACATTCATTCCCACAATTTACACATAAATCCGAGTTAATACAGCGAATCCTGATTGATTGAATTACACCTTTTTTACATCTTTTCCGTGATTTTAAAATTCTTTCCCACAAGTTACACACGAATTAACGTAAAAACAGGTGACACTGGCTGATTGAAATGCACCATTTGTACTTGTTTTCTGTGATATTAACATTCAAGCCCAAAATTTTCACATTAATTGACTTAGATACATGTAAAACTGACTGATTGAAATACACTTTTTTCACTTGTTTTCCGTGATATTGACGTTCTTTCCCACAATTCAGACATAAATCCACGTTAATACAGCTAAAATTGACTGATTGTGAAATACACCCTTTTTACTTTTGTTCCGTGATATTAACATTCATTCCCACAATTTACGCATGAATCTACGTTAATACAGGTAAAATTGACTGATTGAAATTCACCCTTTTCACTTTTTTCCGTGATATTAACATTCATTCCCACAATTTACACATGAATTGACGAAAATACTGGGCAAACTGACTGATTGAATAACACCATTTTTACTTGTTATCCGTGATATTAAAATTAATTCCCACAATTTACACATAAATCCACGTTAATACAGGTAAAATGGACTGATTGAAATTCACCCTTTTCACTTTTTTCCGTGATATTAACATTCATTCCCACAATTTACACATGAATCCACATTAATACAGTGAATCCTGATTGATTGAATTACACCTTTTTTACATCTTTTCCGTGATTTTAAAATTCTTTCCCACAATTTACACACGAATTAACGTAAAAACAGGTGACACTGGCTGATTGAAATGCACCATTTTTACTTTTTTTCCGTGATATTAACATTCATGCCCAAAATTTACACATTAATTGACTTAGATACATGTTTTCCGTGATATTAACTTTCATTCCCACAATTTACACATGAATTGACTTTATAAACATGTAAAACTGACTGATTGAAATACACCTTTTTTTCTTGTTTTCCGTGATATTAACATTCATTCCCACAACTTACACATAAATCCACGTTAATCCAGGTAAAATGGACTGATTGAAATTCATCCTTTTCACTTTTTTCCGTGATATTAACATTCATTCCCACAATTTACACATGAATCCACATTAATACAGTGAATCCTGATTGATTGAATTACACCTTTTTTACATCTTTTCCGTGATTTTAAAATTCTTTCCCACAATTTACACACGAATTAACGTAAAAACAGGTGACACTGGCTGATTGAAATGCACCATTTTTACTTTTTTTCCGTGATATTAACATTCATGCCCAAAATTTACACATTAATTGACTTAGATACATGTAAAACTGACTGATTGAAATACACTTTTTTCACTTGTTTTCCGTTATATTAACATTCATTCCTACAATTTACACATGAATCCAGGTTAATACAGAGAAAACCGACTGATTGAAATACACCATTTTTACTTGTTTTCCGTGATATTAACATTCATTCCCACAATTTACGCAGAAATCCCGGGTAATACATCTAAAGTTGACGATTGAAATACACCCTTTTTACTTTTGTTCCGTGATATTAACATTCATTCCCACAATTTACACATGAATCTACGGTAATACAGGTAAAATTGACTGATTGAAATTCACCTTTTTCACTTTTTTCCGTGATATTAACATTCATTCCCACAATTTACACATGATTTGACAAAAGCACTGGGCAAACTGACTGATTGAATAACACCATTTTTACTTGTTTTCCGTGATATTAACATTAATTCCCATAATTAACACATAAATTGACTTTATATACAGGTACAACTGACTGATTGAAATACACCTTTTTTTACTTGTTTTCCAGGATATTTACATTCATTCCCACATTTTACACATGAATCCACGTTAATACAGCTAAAATTGACTCATTGAAATTCACCCTTTTTACTTTTTCCCGTGATACTAACATTCATTCCCACAATTTACACATGAATTGACGAAAATACTGGGCAAACTGACTGATTGAAAAACACCATTTTGACTTGTTTTCCGTGATATTAACAATACTTCCCACAATTTACACATAAATTGACTTTATAAACATTGAAAACTGACTAATTGAAATACACCTTTTTTACTTTTTTCCGTGATATTTTCGTTCATTCCCACAATTTAGACTTAAATCCACGTTAATACAGCAAAAATTAACTGATTGAAATACATCCTTTTTCCTTTTCTTCCGTGATGTTAACATTCAATCCCACAATTTACAGATGAATTGACTTTATATACATGTAAAACTGACTGATTGAAATACTCTCTTTTTACTTTTTTCCGTGATATTAACATTCATTCCCACAATTTACACATGAATCCACATTAATACAGTGAATCCTGATTGTTTGAATTACACCTTTTTTACATCTTTTCCGTGATTTTAAAATTCTTTCCCACAATTTACACACGAAATAACGTAAAAACAGGTGACACTGGCTGATTGAAATGCACCATTTTTACTTTTCTTCCGTGATATTAACATTCATGCCCAAAATTTACACATTAATTGACTTAGATACATGTAAAACTGACTGATTGAAATACACTTTTTTCACTTGTTTTCCGTTATATTAACATTCATTCCTACAATTTACACATGAATCCAGGTTAATACAGAGAAAACCGACTGATTGAAATACACCATTTTTACTTGTTTTCCGTGATATTAACATTCATTCCCACAATTTACGCAGAAATCCCGAGTAATACATCTAAAGTTGACGATTGAAATACACCCTTTTTACTTTTGTTCCGTGATATTAACATTCATTCCCACAATTTACACATGAATCTACGGTAATACAGGTAAAATTGACTGATTGAAATTCACCTTTTTCACTTTTTTCCGTGATATTAACATTCATTCCCACAATTTACACATGATTTGACAAAAGTACTGGGCAAACTGACTGATTGAATAACACCATTTTTACTTGTTTTCCGTGATATTAACATTAATTCCCATAATTAACACATAAATTGACTTTATATACAGGTACAACTGACTGGTTGAAATACACCTTTTTTTACTTGTTTTCCAGGATATTTACATTCATTCCCACATTTTACACATGAATCCACGTTAATACAGCTAAAAATGACTCATTGAAATTCACCCTTTTTACTTTTTCCCGTGATACTAACATTCATTCCCACAATTTACACATGAATTGACGAAAATACTGGGCAAACTGACTGATTGAAAAACACCATTTTTACTTGTTTTCCGTGATATTAACAATACTTCTCACAATTTACACATAAATTGACCTTATAAACATTTAAAACTGACTAATTGAAATACACCTTTTTTACTTTTTTCCGTGATATTTTCGTTCATTCCCACAATTTAGACTTAAATCCACGTTAATACAGCAAAAATTAACTGATTGAAATACATCCTTTTTCCTTTTCTTCCGTGATGTTAACATTCAATCCCACAATTTACAGATGAATTGACTTTATATACATGTAAAACTGACTGATTGAAATACTCTCTTTTTACTTTTTTCCGTGATATTAACATTCATTCCCACAATTTACACATGAAACCACCTTAACACAGCTAGTCCTGACTGATTCAATTACCCTTGTTTTACTTGTTTTCCGTGATTTTAACATAAATTCCCACAATTTAAACATGAATTAACTTTATATACAGGTAAAACTGACTGATTGAAATACACCATTTTTACTTGTTTTCCGTGATATTAACATTAAATCCCACAGAATACACATGATTCTACGTTAATAGAGCTAAACCTGACTAATTGAAATAAACCTCTTTCAATTGTTTTCCGTGATATTAACTTTCATTCCCACAATTTACACATGAATTGACTTTATAAACATGTAAAACTGACTGATTGAAATACACTTTTTTCACTTGTTTTCCGTTATATTAACATTCATTCCTACAATTTACACATGAATCCACGTTAATACAGAGAAAACCGACTGATTGAAATACACCATTTTTACTTGTTTTCCGTGATATTAACATTCATTCCCACAATTTACGCAGAAATCCCGAGTAATACAGCTAAAGTTGACGATTGAAATACACCCTTTTTACTTTTGTTCCGTGATATTAACATTCATTCCCACAATTTACACATGAATCTACAGGTAATACAGGTAAAATTGACTGATTGAAATTCACCTTTTTCACTTTTTTCCGTGATATTAACATTCATTCCCACAATTTACACATAAATTGACTTTATATACAGGTACAACTGACTGATTGAAATACACCTTTTTTTACTTGTTTTCCAGGATATTTACATTCATTCCCACATTTTACACATGAATCCACGTTAATACAGCTAAAATTGACTCATTGAAATTCACCCTTTTTACATTTTCCCGTGATACTAACATTCATTCCCACAAGTTACACATGAATTGACGAAAATACTGGGAAAACTGACTGATTGAATAACACCATTTTTATTTGTTTTCCGTGATATTAACAATACTTTCCACAATTTACACATAAATTGACTTTATAAACATTTAAAACTGACTAATTGAAATACACCTTTTTTACTTTTTTCCGTGATATTTTCGTTCATTCCCACAATATAGACTTAAATCCACGTTAATACAGCAAAAATTAACTGATTGAAATACACCCTTTTTCCTTTTCTTCCGTGATGTTAACATTCAATCCCACAATTTACAGATGAATTGACTTTATATACATGTAAAACTGACTGATTGAAATACTCCCTTTTTACTTTTTTCCGTGATATTAACATTCATTCCCACAATTTACACATGAAACCACCTTAACACAGCTAGTCCTGACTGATTCAATTACCCTTGTCTTACTTGTTTTCGTGATTTTAACATAAATTCCCACAATTTAAACATGAATTAACTTTATATACAGGTAAAACTGACTGATTGAAATACACCATTTTTACTTGTTTTCCGTGATATTAACATTAAATCCCACAGAATACACATGAATCTACGTTAATAGAGCTAAACCTGACTAATTGAAATAAATCTTTTTCAATTGTTTTCCGTGATATTAACTTTCATTCCCACAATTTACACATGAATTGACTTTATAAACATGTAAAACTGACTGATTGAAATACACCTTTTTTTCTTGTTTTCCGTGATATTAACATTCATTCCCACAATTTACACATAAATCCGAGTTAATACAGCGAATCCTGATTTGATTGAATTACACCTTTTTTACATCTTTTCCGTGATTTCAAAATTCTTTCCCACAATTTACACACGAATTAACGTAAAAACAGGTGACACTGGCTGATTGAAATGCCCCATTTTTACTTTTTTTCCGTGATATTAACATTCATGCCCAAAATTTACACATTAATTGACTTAGATACATGTTTTCCGTGATATTAACTTTCATTCCCACAATTTACACATGAATTGACTTTATAAACATGTAAAACTGACTGATTGAAATACACCTTTTTTTCTTGTTTTCCGTGATATTAACATTCATTCCCACAATTTACACATAAATCCACGTTAATCCAGGTAAAATGGACTGATTGAAATTCATCCTTTTCACTTTTTTCCGTGATATTAACATTCATTCCCACAATTTACACATGAATCCACATTAATACAGTGAATCCTGATTGATTGAATTACACCTTTTTTACATCTTTTCCGTGATTTTAAAATTCTTTCCCACAATTTACACACGAATTAACGTAAAAACAGGTGACACTGGCTGATTGAAATGCACCATTTTTACTTTTTTCCGTGATATTAACATTCATGCCCAAAATTTACACATTAATTGACTTAGATACATGTAAAACTGACTGATTGAAATACACTTTTTTCACTTGTTTTCCGTTATATTAACATTCATTCCTACAATTTACACATGAATCCAGGTTAATACAGAGAAAACCGACTGATTGAAATACACCATTTTTACTTGTTTTCCGTGATATTGACATTCATTCCCACAATTTACGCAGAAATCCCGAGTAATACATCTAAAGTTGACGATTGAAATACACCCTTTTTACTTTTGTTCCGTGATATTAACATTCATTCCCACAATTTACACATGAATCTACGGTAATACAGGTAAAATTGACTGATTGAAATTCACCTTTTTCACTTTTTTCCGTGATATTAACATTCATTCCCACAATTTACACATGATTTGACAAAAATACTGGGCAAACTGACTGATTGAATAACACCATTTTTACTTGTTTTCCGTGATATTAACATTAATTCCCACAATTTAGACATAAATTGACTTTATATACAGGTACAACTGACTGATTGAAATACACCTTTTTTTACTTGTTTTCCAGGATATTTACATTCATTCCCACATTTTACACATGAATCCACGTTAATACAGCTAAAATTGACTCATTGAAATTCACCCTTTTTACTTTTTCCCGTGATACTAACATTCATTCCCACAATTTACACATGAATTGACGAAAATACTGGGCAAACTGACTGATTGAATAACACCATTTTTACTTGTTTTCCGTGATATTAACAATACTTCCCACAATTTACACATAAATTGACTTTATAAACATTTAAAACTGACTAATTGAAATACACCTTTTTTACTTTTTTCCGTGATATTTTGGTTCATTCCCACAATTTAGACTTAAATCCACGTTAATACAGCAAAAATTAAATGATTGAAATACACCCTTTTTCCTTTTCTTCCGTGATGTTAACATTCAATCCCACAATTTACAGATGAATTGACTTTATATACATGTAAAACTGACTGATTGAAATACTCCCTTTTTACTTTTTTCCGTGATATTAACATTCATTCCCACAACTTACACATGAAACCACCTTAACACAGCTAGTCCTGACTGATTCAATTACCCTTGTTTTACTTGTTTTCCGTGATTTTAACATTAAATCCCACAGAATACACATGAATCTACGTTAATAGAGCTAAACCTGACTAATTGAAATAAACCTTTTTCAATTGTTTTCCGTGATATTAACTTTCATTCCCACAATTTACACATGAATTGACTTTATAAACATGTAAAACTGACTGATTGAAATACACCTTTTTTTCTTGTTTTCCGTGATATTAACATTGATTCCCACAATTTACACATAAATCCGAGTTAATACAGCGAATCCTGATTGATTGAATTACACCTTTTTTACATCTTTTCCGTGATTTTAAAATTCTTTCCCTCAAGTTACACACGAATTAACGTAAAAACAGGTGACACTGGCTGATTGAAATGCACCATTTTTACTTGTTTTCTGTGATATTAACATTCAAGCCCAAAATTTACACATTAGTTGACTTAGATACATGTAAAACTGACTGATTGAAATACACTTTTTTCACTTGTTTTCCGTGATATTGACGTTCATTCCCACAATTCAGACATAAATCCACGTTAATACAGCTAAAATTGATTGATTGTGAAATACACCCTTTTTACTTTTGTTCCGTGATATTAACATTCATTCCACAATTTACGCATGAATCTACGTTAATACAGGTAAAATTGACTAATTGAAATTCACCCTTTTCACTTTTTTCCGTGATATTAACATTCATTCCCACAATTTACACATGAATTGACGAAAATACTGGGCAAACTGACTGATTGAATAACACCATTTTTACTTGTTATCCGTGATATTAAAATTAATTCCCACAATTTACACATAAATCCACGTTAATACAGGTAAAATGGACTGATTGAAATTCATCCTTTTCACTTTTTTCCGTGATATTAACATTCATTCCCACAATTTACACATGAATCCACATTAATACAGTGAATCCTGATTGATTGAATTACACCTTTTTTACATCTTTTCCGTGATTTTAAAATTCTTTCCCACAATTTACACACGAATTAACGTAAAAACAGGTGACACTGGCTGATTGAAATGCACCATTTTTACTTCTTTTCCGTGATATTAACATTCATGCCCAAAATTTATACATTAATTGACTTAGATACATGTTTTCCGTGATATTAACATTCATTCCCACAATTTACACATGAATTGACTTTATAAACATGTAAAACTGACTGATTGAAATACACCTTTTTCTCTTGTTTTCCGTGATTTTAACATTCATTCCCACAATTTACACATAAATCCACGTTAATCCAGGTAAAATGGACTGATTGAAATTCATCCTTTTCACTTTTTTCCGTGATATTAACATTCATTCCCACAATTTACACATGAATCCACATTAATACAGTGAATCCTGATTGATTGAATTACACCTTTTTTACATCTTTTCCGTGATTTTAAAATTCTTTCCCACAATTTACACACGAATTAACGTAAAAACAGGTGACACTGGCTGATTGAAATGCACCATTTTTACTTTTTTTCCGTGATATTAACATTCATGCCCAAAATTTACACATTAATTGACTTAGATACATGTAAAACTGACTGATTGGAATACACTTTTTTCACTTGTTTTCCGTTATATTAACATTCATTCCTACAATTTACACATGAAACCACCTTAACACAGCTAGTCCTGACTGATTCAATTACCCTTGTTTTACTTGTTTTCCGTGATTTTAACATTAATTCCAACAATTTAAACATGAATTAACTTTATATACAGGTAAAGCTGACGGATTGAAATACACCATTTTTATTTGTTTTCCGTGATATTTACATTAAATCCCACAGAATACACATGAATCTACGTTAATAGAGCTAAACCTGACT
>RQOL01000762.1:65265-82493 GCA_013076295.1 Sanderia malayensis | reverse complement strand
ACTCTCAATCATTGCTTTCTTCAGGGTGTTCCATTGTTCATTGACGTTGGTCTCTCTGAATCGGATGTTCTGTAGCCTTGCTTTCACTCCATCACTGAGCTTCTCTTTTGTTTCAGCATCTTTTAGGAGTTCTAGGTTCCACTTTTGGCGGAGGGCTGGTTTTCTGAGTCTTTTCAGTTTCAGCTTGACTTTCATGGCAACTAGGTTGTGGTCTGAGTCTGCATCTGCGCCTGGGTAAGCATGTGAGTTCTTGACACTATTACGGTATCTCTGTTTCACCATGATATAGTCCAACTGCATTCGTCTCAAAGTCTCCCAGGGGCTTTCCATGTGTATGTCCTCCTTTTGTTGTGCTTGTACCAGGTATTTGTAATGCAGAGTTTGTTTCTTTTGCAGAAGTCCAGCAGCATTTGCCCTCTGTCATTTCTCAGTCCTAGGCCATACTTGCCAGCGACTCCCTCTTCACCTCTTTCACCAACAGTTGCGTTCAGATCGCCCATTACAATGACATAGTCATCGCCTTGCCCTTTCCTGATCTCCTCCTCTATCATTTCATACACTCCTCAACGTCTTCGTCTTCATAGTCGGATGTTGGCATGTAGACTATGATTACCACAATGTCTTTGGGGGGTTCCCTTCAGCCGCACTCTCATCAGACGGTCACTGATGCACCTCACTTCACTCACGCTTTGACTGGTTGTTTGATCCATGATCAATGCCACTCCACGTTGACTCTGCTGTCCACCAGAATGGATCACTCTGTAGTTGTCACTTTTGGCGTCTCCTGTCTCTTTCCATCTGACTTCAGTCAGTCCGAGCAAGTTCAATTTGTTCTTCTCCATCTCTCTCTTGATGTTTTCAAGTTTTTCGGTTCTCTTCATACTTCGTATGTTCCATGTACCCACTTTGAGGGTCTCACTGTAGCAAGGATTTCGCAGGCTGACGACCAGGGAGGCCTTGCACCCTCCCGTGCCGGACGAGGCTCCCTGCTGTTGCAGCAGGGCTCCATTCACGTCGTTGACTAGATCAGTTCTATGACTACTGTGCATGGTTGTCTTGGGATGAGATACTGGGGTGGTTTCCCGTTGCCTTCCCCAGGGAGTAGTGAAGATTAAGCGGTCACTCCAACTATCCGCTAGCCTTGGCCTCTTCACCGGATGCCTTTTAACGTCATACCCAGGACACAATTCTAAGTTAAATAAAAATGTAAGAAGAAAGAAAAAGATGTTGAAAAAGAGAAAACTAAGGAAAATATATGTTATATAAATCATTTTTATTGTGAAAAATATTCTTAAACAAAATGGGAGGTGTTGCAGGTAGATTAGCTGCTAGAGGAATTACACGAGCAGCTGTAAAGACAGCTGCAAAAGCATTAGCTAAAAGAGCAGCAATTGAAGCGGGAAAAGGTGCTTTACAAGCTGGTGGTAGTGCTGCAGCGGATGCTTTATTAAAAGGACGTGGGAGAGTTAGTAAAAAGATAGTGTTAAGAGGGATTCAAAAGCGAAAAAACGTAAAAAGGAAATAATAGTAGAAAATCACATATAAAATAGACACGAGAAAGAAAAAGGGAAAAAAATAACAATGAAGTTTTTTAGAGCAACACGTTTATTCGGAAAACACTCAACATATAATAAAAAGAAAACCGGTCCATCTAGAAAATTAGTTGGTAATGGAAAAATTGTAATGAAACCCGTTTCACAACTTGCACGTCATTTAGCCCGAACTGCTGTTGTCCCCAGAAGTGGTGTGACGGTAATTCAACAAAATGGTCGCGTTGTGTTGAGAAAATAAATTAATAGAAATGTAGAATTTTGAAAAAAACAGTTGATTAAAAGTATATAAAATAATGACATAAAACAAGGGTAGTAATCATGGAGCATTTACGACATTTTACAATTAAAGTTGGTGACAAATCGGTAGCTGAAGCTTTTTATCAAGAATTGCAAAAAACAGCATCAAGAGAATCAATTTTGAAAATAATATTTATTGAAAGTTCATTTTGTTTAGGCAAAAAGGTAGTGTTAGACATTACAACAGACGATACTAAATTTTTAAATAATACTCGCGGTGATATTGAAAAGTGGTTTTCAAATGCTCTTCGTCTTAGAAGAGAATTGATTTATGAAATTGAAGAGATAGCAGATATACTATATTCAAAACCAGAATTTCAAAAGGGTATATAAAATATGCTTCAGTTTTCTCCATTGAACGCGCCATCATCAAAAAAATCCAAGAAAAAAGCGAAAAAGAAATATCAACATAAACTTAGATCATTTCAAATTATCAGTAGAAAAATTGGACCAATTCCTAATAGTAAATATCATCATAAACCATACGGAAAGTGTCATTCGCGAATTAGACGAATGTTGCGAAGGCAAAAAAGAAAAAGGTGAAAAGGTTAAAACATGAATGGGAGAATATGACATCTGTCAATCAATCAATCAATCAAATATAGCAATCAAAACATATAAAAGGGGAGACTTGTAGAGTAAGATTCATTCGCTGTGAAGAACAAGAACAAGTAAAGTCAAATCAAGAATAAGAAATGGCTTTTAATTCATATAACACAGAAGCTGAAAAATCGGTTGAATTGTGTTCGCGAACTCTTTTAAGTAGTTCGTTTGATGAAAATGGCCACGGACGAATTTTAGAGTCGTGTGGTCAAGAAAAAGGATCAATTCCACGATGGATCAACAAAAGATATGATCCTTCAAGAACAGGCAATTGTTCTAAAAAAAGGAAGCAAGTTTGCTCCTGATACATTTGATAAGGAATGCATAAGGAGTTTATAAATGATTTGGGTGGTGAAGGAATTTGGGTTTACGAAGAGTAAGCTAAAGAAGTTCTTTGCTGGTTGTAATAAAGAACGGGCTGAGGTAGCAAGTTTTTCTCTTGATTATGAAAATCAAGAGAAACTGACATATGGATTACAAATAATGGCTTCTAAAGGTTATAAAGTGGGAAGCCAACTTGCATTGGTACCGTTAACACGAGAATTTTCACTACCGGATGGTGGAAAATATCAAGATGAGTTGTTAATTCAATTGATTTTGGATGATACTATGAGAGTGTCAATGCAGATGATGTTACAAAGGAAAAATGTAACAACAAAAACTACTAATCCAAACAGAAGTGTTTTATTGAAGCCTAAAGATGTGGCTAATTATATGATCTAATATTTGTTAAAAATGATGGACAGTGGTTGTCTGATAATTTCCCTACATTGTATGGGGACTTAGCTCCAGTTCTGATTGATCAAGACGGCAAAAGAATTCCGTATGTTCCAAAACAAGCAAGAGATGTAAACGAGTGGACGTTAGCAGCACAATCTACAGAAGACATGTCACCAGCCGAAATCGCAGCTATAATTTGTTCAAACAAATCAAAAGCACCCGTAAAAACAAAGAAACGAGTAAAGGCGGCAGATAAAGTAGCTGCGGATTCATCCCAGACAGATGGTAAAAATAAGAAGAGAAAAAGACAAATAGTCTTTAGCGACTCTGAAGATGAAGAAGTGAGTAAAAAGAGAAACAATTCTCCAACGTTGATAGCAGATGACTATTTGGAAGATTCACAAGCATGGTGAAAATAAAAACTTTTTTACATGAGTGTTTATTATATTTTAAAGTTGATATATAGTTAGATAGAACATGTAATTATATTAATGATATGATTATGATGATTGAATGGTAACAAATGGATATTTTTTTTTGACACCCTTCAATAATCATAGTTGGAAATGAAAAAGATATAAATGTATACCATACATAAGTAAATCATTTGCGCGCAACAATGTCGTTTAAAGGAGTAAAAAGACAGTATTTGGAGAAACGAAATGATTTACTCATCAAAAATAGAGAAATTAAGAAAAGGATTTCCTATATTAAAAAAACCTTAATAGAAAAAGGTAAAATTTTACGAGCAGTGTATTTTGCGATATTGCAAAATAAAAAGGATTATGATTTTTGTAAATTATATGATGAGATTGATGAACATCAAACGATATTATTGGACTATTTTCAGCAATTGATGAAGAGCATTAATTCGTTATCGTTGAAAAGAACATTTAGTAATGTGTTGGTTAATGAAAAAGTTGCCTTCAAAAACTTACAGCGATATTATAAGAAATCTGTAAAAAATATATGTAACATTTGAACATTTTAATGGGATTTATAAGAAAAATATATATAGGAAATCGTGTATTTATTTTATGTGTTGCCTATTTTTTCTGTAAAAGAACCAACGCTGTTGGATAATTTGCAAAGTGGTAAAGTTGGAGTATGATGAAGTGGTTGGATTGATATACACCACAACCATTTCATTATTTTATCCAAAGACAGGTTTACATTGCAAATGAATTCATCTCAAGGTATGTTGATGACATCATATGTTCTTTTGTTATGTCAAAGTGATTGACAGGTGGTAAAAAATGATTGACAGGTGAATCAAAGGTCAACTGGTGAATATGAATAAAAGTAGCTCCAAAACTTAAATGTTTAACAATCGGAGGAACAGTGAGAAGAGAACACAAGTCAAGAAAAGACAACAAGAGATGAACAAGGTATGAAACCTATTCGAACAAATTTTGTTTGTAATACATGTAAAGGTTCTTATCCTACGAAAGCGTCCTTAATAAAACATAAGGAACAGAAACATGGGATTTTCAATCATATGTGTAGTGATTGTGCAGAAGGTTTTTCTCGTATAGTAGATTTAAAAACACATATATCGAAACATCATTCAAGATTTGAATGTGGTCATTGTAAAGTTGGGAACTTTACTAAGAAACGTTTGATTGGGCATTTAAAGAAAAAGCATGGCATTACGGTGATAATGCAAGCTCTATGCGTAATGCAAAAAAGGTAAAAATGGTTACAACACTGCGTAATACAAAGAAGGTGAAAAAGAATTCAACATCATCACCTAAACATACTAAGAAAAAGAAATCACAATGTGATATATGCAACAAAACATTTAAGAATAAACGAGCGTTAGAAAACCATAAGTTTATTAATCATGAAAAGGCTTTCAATTGTATTCGATGTGGAATGGTTTTTGATGATATGGCGAGTTTATCTGATCATTTACATGATCATAATCATAATAATTCTAATAAGAAACAAATGCATTTTGCATGTGATTATTGTGATGCAAAGCATTTTTTAACGACTACACAATTGCAACGGCACAGGATTGCGGTACATAAGGAGTTAAATATTACAGCTCATCATTTCCCATCAATGGCACATGTGCGTTGTTTTTGGAATGATTGTGTATATGCACATCAACCATGGGAAACAGATCTTGATACAGCTGGTAACCCATTTATGGGGCAAGATAAGCAAATGTTAATAGAGTATTATAAACGACATATGCCCTACATTGCACCTCATTGTTACTCACAATTAAGCAATCGTTCTTTTATAAAATTTAATTTTCATTTATTAGCAAATGAAGATTTGAGTCAACAAATTAAACATTACCTGCAACAGGTTTATGCAGAGGTTATAGATGACCTGCCAACAAGGTTTATAATATCATTCGGGTTTCTTTTGCAAAATAAATATACAAATGCATTACGGTATTGGTATGTATCTGATTATAATTTGATGTCTAATCAAGATGAGGAAAATAGTAATATACAATTTAACGAGTTTATGGTGCGTTCAAAAGAGGATTTGAAACGAGAAACGAAGAAAATAACATCAATTCCCTTATTGATATTATTAAAAACAATTTCCAGGATAGTAGCTGGGGGTTAGTTCGTGCTACAAATATGCATGTGTCAGTAGTAAATATTGGTAATGAGGATTTTACAATCGGAAAAGCTGCCGATGAAGAGTTACAATTACCAGATTGTATAAAAAAATCTCATGCTATCGACATTAACTTTCCAATTGATGATAGACATATACCGACAAGTAATGCTGCTTGTTTTTTTATCGCTCTTCGGAATGCTCTCTTACAATATAAATCTGAAGAGGAGGTAGAAACGATAGATGAAATGATTACTAAGTATTGCAAATTTGCAGAACTTGAGGATTTTTATGGATTTCATTTAGCACATACAGTGCATATGGAATGGATGTATGGAGTTAAAATCTCTTTGTATACACCTGTGTTTAAATTTGAAGATGATAAGATTGGAGATAAAGAATTATCCAATATTACAGGATTGATTGGTGTAAAGAAAGTATATACATCTCATTTAAAGTACAAGAGTTGTATAAAATTAGATTTATTATATTACAAGGAGCATCTGTGCACGATAAAAAACATCAAATCCTTTACAAATAAATATATCTGTAATGAATGTAGTATGGTGTATAAACATTCATCAAGTTTAGTTCGGCATCAAAAGACATGTATTTTAAACAAACGAACACAACGCAAATATAAAGAAGGCTTAATAGAACGCCACCAGCCACTCTTAACGAAAGTGAAAAAGGCGTTTGGTTTGTCAAAGGAATATACCTTTCAAAATGAAGACGAGAAATCAGATTTCTTTTATGATAAAGATACAGTTGTGTTTGATTTCGAAAGTTTAAATATCAAACAAACTTTAAATGAATCGGATGTATTTTATGGAAAAGAATACATATTTGGTGATGATGGATTGATAGATGATGAGTTTTTTGATAAAGAGAATGAAGACTGTTATAATTGCTACAATAATAATGGTGATATTGTTACACATAGAGAATATGTGCAGAATTTGTTAATTGAAGAAGGTGAACAAAGTGAGGATTTCTTTCGGGTGCAGGTACCTGTTTCATATGCTATTGCGAGCAGCTTTCCTCACGGATTAAATGAAGGAGAAATAATTGATGAGAATATCTTATTTGCTCATAACAAATCACCGCGAGCGTTGATTGAGGTTTTTGTAAAGCACCTAATACATTTAGGTGAGAAGAAATGTATTAGATCATTTCACAAATATCAAAAGATATTTGAGAGTATACGGGATTTTTTTTGGGAGAAAAAGGTATTACTTTTATATGATGAAGGTAAAAGCTATCACTTTAATGAATTGATTGGAATTGATTTAACAAAAAAACAAAGTATTGAAGATGCAATAATTCGAACATGTACACCTGAACAGTGTGCAAAGGTTAAAGAATTATTTGAGATGAAAGATGAAGAAATTGATAGAATTGAAACACGACAGGATAGAATTGAAATCTTAACGATATATTCTGAAGAATATAAAGTTTATCTGACATTATTTAAACAATGTCAAACAACATCGGTATTTGGATTTAATTCGTCAGGTTATGACATTCCATTGATTGCAAAATATTTGTTTCCTATTATGCTGAAACAAGGAGTAACTCCAGATGTAATAAAGCAGGGTAGTAAATATAAATCTGTTCAATTTACTCCATCAAATGTGAAACAATTTCCAAGCTGGAGATTAGCCCTATTAGATACAGCGGCATTTTTAGCTCCTAGTTATAATTTAGATACTTTTATCAAGGCTTTTGCACCAGAATGCAAACAAGAAAAATCATTTTTTCCATATGAATATTTGGATTCTTTTGAAAGACTTCATGAAACTGAATTACCACCGTATGAAGCTTTCACTTCAAGTTTGAAGGTAAACAAAAATACTTTAAATATTCAACATGAGAGATTTATGGAGTTATTTAATGAATTACAAATTGAAAGTAAGAATAAGGGTGAAGATGTATCAGAGGAAGAACTTCAACAAAAAGTTCTACAAAAGCTGAAATGGAAGAAAAAACCATTAACTGGAAGTGAAAATTACAAACGTTTACAAGAATTATGGATTTCATATAAATGGGAAACGGTTTTAGATTTCCTTCGTTGGTATAATACTATGGATGTTCAACCATATTTACAAGCACTTTTAAATTATGGGAAGGAGTTTGAAAGATACGGTATTCATTTTACAACTGATGGAATAAGTCTTCCAACACTTGCAAGTAAAATTTTATACTCATCAAATAAACATCAGCGTATCTTGCATGTTGGGGATTTGGAAGTAACGGATTTTTATAATAAACATATAGTCGGAGGACCATCAATTATTTTCTCTCGACTAGCTGAAGGTCGTGTGCAAGGATTTGATGCTGGAGCATTATATCTCTATTGTTTAGGTCAGGAGATGCCTGTAGGAGAAGCTATAATCTGGGAAGAATCACCATTAAACAGTTTAGCTTTGAATGGACAAAAATTAGTAAGAAAAGTCAAAAATAAACATGGTGGAAATAAATCCGTAGTAGCTGGTGAATTCTTAGATTACTTAGATTTTTCGTTGAATTGTAATAAAGAGGAATGGAGTTTTCTAGCTCGGGAAAAAAAATTTGTAATTACAGACAGAGAGGAGTTAAGGTTTTTTACTCCACACGGTTTTCAAATAGCGCATATAATAGCTGATGCGGTTGATGAGGAAAATAAAACCATCTATGAGTTTGATGGGTGTTATTGGCATGCGTGTAAAAAATGCCTATTAAACGGAAATCTCCGTACATTTGTACAACGCCGAGATGTTTCCATAGATAACTCTGTTTTGACGAGTGAAAAATTACAACAATTGGATGAATTGAAAACTGCCTTTTTTAAACATAGAGGCTATAAAGTTAAACGAATGCGTGAATGTAAATGGAATACATTACTCGCAAGTGATAATGAAATACAATCATTCATACAACAAAATCGGTTACCATACTTTGGGAGTGTGGAAATTTCTGAAAAAGAATTATTAAACGATATCCGAGAGGATAAGGTTTTTGGTGCTATTGAAGTGGACATTCACGTTCCTGATGATTTAAAAGTTATTTTAAAGAATTTACTCCAGTATTTAAGAACGCTAATGTTGAATTTGAAGATATTGGAGAATATATGCAAAACATTGCACAACGATTTGGTTTTTCTAAACAAAGTCGTAAATTATTAATTGGAAGTTATTTTGGTGTACAAGTCGGATTAAATACAGCATTATTAAAATGGTATTTAGAACATGGGTTAATTGTTACTCGTATATATAAATTCATTCAATATCGAGGGAAAAGGGTGTTTACAGGATTTGTAAACAATATTTCACAAGATCGTGTAAATGGTGACATAGATCCAACATCTCAAGTAAAAGCTGAAACCTCCAAGCTTGTTGGTAATAGCGCATTTGGTACAACGGTAATGAATAAAGGAAAACAACGACATATTGCTTATATGGGAGGAAAAGGAGAAGAAGATGAAGGTAACAAGAATTTTAATATTGGTTGCATTCTTGATGCTCAATTACTAGAAGACAATTATGTGGAGGTTATAACACCGAAGAGAAAGATAATTGAAAATCATGCTCGATATGTTGGGTGGAATGTGTTCATGTACGCTAAATTGCGCATGCTCCAATGTTACTACGACTTTTTTGTACCAGCATTAACTCCAGGTACATGGCATTTATGTGAGATGGATACTGATAGCCTGTACATATGTTTTCCAAATGGGAAACGATTTGAGGATAATGTTCGTGAAGAAATTAAAGGTACAGAGGTGTATGCTAATTTAGAAAAGGAATTTTTTGTAACACAATCAGATGCATGTCCATTCGGTAAACGAACACCTGGAAAATTTAAAATAGAGTTCGAAGGAACGAAAATGGTTAGTTTAAACAGCAAAACCTATGTTGTGGAAAATAAGAATAATGCATTATATAAATTTTCTATGAAAGGATTCAAAAAGGTCAATTTGAACATAACCCAATGAATTTATACGAAAACACATTAAAAACAAATGAATCATATATGGCAACTAACAGAGGACTAAAACGCAAATTTGCCAACGTTTGTCAGTATCAACAGGAAAAACGAGCATTAACAAGTTTTTACTGCAAACGGCGTGTATTGGATGATGGTGTGACAACAGAACCATTGGATGTGTAACTAATCCATTGTTCTATTGTTAAGAAGGTTGATTGATGTGTTGATTGATTAATTGATTGAAAGGTTTGATTCGAACAATATATAACCGTATCTTGCTACCTTTAAGATCATTTATATGTTTCAATTAATGACACGATGGTAAAGCACGAGCATTCGACATCAAAGAAAAACAATTTATTTTTGAATGAAGATGCTGCTGTGTATGAGGAAGAAATGCGTTCAAAAATACGCATGCTGGAGCGAGCTATGTTGAAGAAACATAGTAGAGATGACAATGTTGTCTATGATCCATTAACAGTTCCATTTCGGGTAGTAGTTGTTGGTGGAGAAATACATATGAAAATGTATAAAAGCGTTTGGAGATTATTTAAACATTGGCATAAGTTGACATTTGATACAGATCGACAAATGTTGTCAAATGTTATTTGGATTTATCGATTAGAAAATGAGTTTGTATTTCGGAAAATGAAGCAATTAATTCCGAATATCGTTTTTATCAAGGAATATACAGTTGAAGCTGTTTCAGCTCTACAGGATTGTATTGTAGTTTTTGATCAAATATTACGATTGGATCCTATTACAAAGCCTTGCATTATTGTTAAGGTGTTGCGTGAACCGCAAGAGTTCACACCGGAAAATATAACATTACATGCACTTTCTTAATTGATTGTTGCATAATTAAAGGATTTATTGTGTATTAATTCAGATTAATTGATTATAATTGTTTGATTGATTTGATTGATTGATTGGTTGATTGACAGTTGGTTTTTATAAAATAAAATAATAGAAATGATATTCACTCAGTTTATGAATATCACAACACGAGAATGTCGCAAATAAAGGATTTTGGTGATGAAGTAAAAGGATTCAATGATGTTTGTTATGAACAAGTAAATGGTTTGTTAACCATTGACTTTGTCGATGATGATAACTTTCATATAACAATTGAATCTCCAAACTATGTACCGCGTGTTATAGTAAAACCACCAGCAATACCAACAATTATTGATGATGTTACTGATAAACTTTCAAAAATCCATATGATGACTGATGTACAAAATGCTGTAACTCCTATGCCTAAACATTCAAAGGCAAATATTGCTTCCTCAAATGGGGTTCAGAAGATCGCTTACAACGCAGATGATAAATATGATATGCAGGCTCAATTGGGAGCAACAAAGAAACCTCTGGATATACCCTTTACACTCCTGATGGAAGGTGATCATATACGTCAATATGCTTACCAGATGTTACAACAATGGAAAAAGGTTACTACTGATCATTCGGGAATGTTGCTACAAAAAGTATATTGGATCTACAATTCACAAACACCTACCGCAAAAGTAGATGAAATGAAACGGGAGGTACGCAGCATCGTCGGAAAAAATGTGAGTTTCCATGGTGGAATGAATATTGAGTTTTTATCAAGCATTAGCAATTGTGTCGTGGTAATCGATCATATCCTGACAATTAAAGGCGAATTTGTACCAATCATTATTATGAGAGGGGTGCAAAATCCGAAAAAATTCCTTCATTTTGAAGTAACCGAAGAATAACAAAGAACAATGAGACTTGATTGATTGACGTTAATTGATTGTAGTTTATAAAGCTTGAATGTAATATTATATTAAATCATTTATTGTTGTATGTAACACGGTTAACATTGATATATTTTCATCATGATTGATAATTGGATAACTGGTGATTATCTTTTACGCGCCTCAAGACTTATTATTAATATAACTGATTCTGTTGAAAATATGATAGAACATGATGAAGCGGTTATAAATATGGATCTTAGTGATGCGCAAAGTTACTATTCCGGTGAAGAAGATAATGATGATGATGATGATGATGAAAGAAGTGATTCATCAGTTTATGAAACTGACGATACGCTTTCATTGAATGGTTTTGAATTCGATGAAAATGCTACCTTTGAAGAACAAGTTGAACAATTGTGGGAGATATTTGAGCAACAAGATGCAGAAGAACAACGAGCTTGGGAATATGAACAACAACATGATGAACAATAATAATTGAGTAAAACATTTTTAGAATATTGATTGATTGATCGTTTGATTGATTGATTGATTGATATGTTGATATATTAAATAGTTATAAAGAGGTAGATGTAAAAATATATTTTATCATTGATGTTTTATGAAAGAGAAACACTTCTTGATTTTTTATCAACTTGTACAACATTGCGAATTGTTAGAACTTAAAGGCCAAGAAGAACAAGAACAAAAACAAGCACAACAAGAATAACTTTATAAAATTTTTTTGGAATAATAGATTTTACAGATGTATAATTATAGTTTTTTTGTACCCAATCTTTAACAAATTGATCATTTATATAAAATTGAGCATAGTTATTAAATTTGTCTCTATGACTTGCATATCTTCCGGTTTTCACGACTTTTGGAAAGGTTTGTTCTATAATATATTCAGCTTGTTCAGGTTTTGCACATGTGTTTATAACATGTAAAAAATAAATACAATACTCTCCACACACCACTGTATCATGTGCTTGTATTTCTCTACATATTTCATTTATTTTATATTGTTTGTGGTTATGAATTCGTGGAAACATATCCTGAGCAATCACCATGATATTTTCACAAAATCTTCGAAATATTTTATTTGGTTTATCTCCATATGAATCAAAGAAGAAACATTTACCAATTACATCAAAGTAGACAGCTAACCAATGTCCTGCACTAGCCATTTCCTTCGCCAGTTGAAAATAATATAAAGGACATAGGAAATTCACTATGAAGCACATGTTTAAACCAATGTAAAAATACTTTTTCATTTCGAATCAAAACTTTCACTTCATTATCTGTTACAATACATTTAAAACTTTCGCTTATATTCTATCTTCTTTACAAATCTTATATAAATCTTGTCCATTCATATTTAATTTGTGCTTTACTCTATTCCATCTATTTATTAAATATCTTTAGTTAAAGTGACTTTTTTATTTATGGGGCATAATCTAATACTATAGTGTTTTTATCTCCGAAGGTTATGTGATTACTGGAATACATCATTCCAAATGCAACTTGCTTTTTCTTTAATGTAGTTGGAACTTTAATTTGCATTTGAACTTGTGAATTTCTAACATCTACAACCTTAGACCCTGTCTCCATTCGCGTATTCGTTAACTTAAATGCGTATAGGGCATAACCTTGAGTTTTCGTTGCTTGATCAGCTGTAAACTGAAGTGAAGGAACTCCCAACACTTTGTAGAGCCCACTAAGCGAATTAGTACAATTAGTATATGGAATTGTTTGAACTGTGGCCATGTAGTTGGTATGTAAAGTCAATTCAAACGAATCACCTCCTTTTTGTGGTAAATGTTGAAAATTAAACGGATTTTTTTGTGTACTTCCAGCCCAAATTTCATAATCCACAAAACCGAGAATTATAATATCAGGCACTTGTCCATCCAATAACTGAACATCAAATCGGGATACATCATCTTGCATTGTCCATGTATTTATGAATAATCGCTCTATGCCGTATGTGACATCTTCTGCTGAGCGGAGTGCTTCTAAATATTCTGTATATCTAGGAATTGTCAGTGTTACTGTATGTAGGTATAATTCCATATGAGTAATATCCCAATCAAATGAACCTTTTTCAGCTTCTGGACACAATACAGCTTCTTTCTGATCTACTCTTTGAAATGTAAATTTTATAGGAGTGTTTCCGTCGAAATATTGCTGCGCTTTACAAATATTTAATTTCGGAAAGAAATTATATTCTACAATTTCACTTTTGTTAAAAAGTCTATTTCGTTTCACCCCTTGTATATTTGAATTTTTTACTTGGGTTTTAGCATCATCAAAATAAGTGACTTCATATTCATCAAGAACCTGAGCATTCCCACAGGTGCCTGTTCCCCTTTCTCATTTATGGTTATATTATTATCAACATAATATCCATCATCCACTTCCAATCTATTTCCTATAGCAAAATATGGCTCTTCTAATAATTGAGCTGCATATGCGTGAGTTCGATAATGTCCATTTTGTGATTCAATAATGCTTTGTTCAGCTTGCAATAACATTCTTAAATAGCGAATGTGCTACATTATTGAACGGGATAAATAAATCTTTCTTAGCAGCAGCAATCGCACCTCCTGTTGTAGCATTTACTAAACGTATTTCATTCGAAATAAACTCTTAGAAAAGTCAAAAAACACGCCCGCTTGTTGTTTAACTTGAAAAATAATATCGGCATGACTTTTTCCAGGTTGATCATTTAATGGGCAAATTCTAATTGTGTTTTCTGATTGAATAGCAGAATCAATATATTCTCTAGGATTAAATGCCAATTTTTCATCAACTTCACCATCAACAGATGGTCCTGCAATAACATCACTCACATTTTCGTTTTCAACTTCCATTTTCGTTTACAATTCCAGCAAATGAATTCTTCTGTTTAAAGAACTTTATATATAATATCTTTCTCATGTAAATTTTTAAAACCAATTAAAATTTATACTTTGCTTGATTATTTCGATTCATAAAATCATAAGCTGTATGATACATTTTGCGATATTGTTTAATCATTCTTGTAACTCGTTTTTTTTAACTTTATTTAATTTTTTCGATGGAATTTTACTTAATTTTTTTATTTTTGAATGAAGTTTATTAATAGATGGCTTTGATGTTCTTTTTTTCACAGATTTTATAGGCATCATGTCTTTTAAATGTGTTGTCGCTTTTGGAAGTAAAATAGTAGGTTTTTCTTCTTGCGAAACAATTGGAGACATAACTTTCTTTAAATCCTTTGCGTTGATAAATTTTTTTGCTTTTGTTGTAACAGCTTGTGTTAATGCTTTTCGTTTTTTCCCAATAGTTTGTACTACTTGTTTTTGCACATTTCGTTTTGCTTGTTGTACAACTTTATTCAGTTGTTTTCTTGCTACTTGCGCTGTTTTTGCTTTTACCTTATTTGTAATAGATTTACCAACTCGTTTTCCAACTTTTGAAAGTATTCCTTTAGAATTTTTCAATGTTTTACCTAACACTTTCGAAAGTATTCCACGCCCTTGTAATTTATTTAAAACACCTCCATTATACCAATCCATTCTATTATGTAATGATGGTGTCCAACCTGTAGCACCTGGGACATTGTGAATTATTCCAGGTGACATTCCAGGACTTGTCAATATATCACCATACATGATTAATTAATTTCATATATTCTCAAATACTTCTATTAATTTCATGTTTGTTTCCTTTATAGGACTTTTTATAGTCTTTTTTTCAATTTATTAGTTATATTAAACGAAATAATAAATCACAATATGCTTTTAAAACTAGTTTTTGTCCTTTTGAGTCCATAATTGTTAAATGAAAATATGCAATTTTCTGATCATTTAAATTACAAAATTCTAATGTTTCTGGTTCATAAAGAACATAATCAGTTTTAAGAGTTGGAGTTAAACGAATTCCTGGAACAATAGCTAACAATGGAACTGTATCATCTCCAACAAATTGATCTGCTACATTGTTACTATAAATGAAGTAATTATTTGCATGAACAGCACCACCTTTTTTGCTTGTGTTTTAACAACTTTCGAATATGGTTCACTTTCTTTTAGTGAACATCCTTCCGGAAACCAAAATAAAGAATCAATATTTACTTCTGATGAATTAGATTCATTATAACTTGCTTCTTCGTAGCGCTTCCAAATAATAGCTTTTCTTTCATCTAATGTAACATCTAACACATCAAATCCAAAAAATGGAATCATTTCCATCCCTATTGCTATATGAATACAGAATGGTGGAATGTTACTAATTTGCACTCTAGTTGTATTTTCCTGTATATTATCTTGAAGTGTCCAATTTAATGCTAATGATAATTTCCATAAATCATCCGGAAAATATGTTGACAACAATTTATATTTTTCACTACCAACTTCAGGAAATTGATTAAAAACATATTTGGATGCTTCCATAAATGAATATCGATTCCCTGTTGATTTCTCTCTACCAGTTTTATATTCATTAAAATCCCGAATTTCATTCAATAGATTTGTGATAGAAATGGTTTTTCCTTCACCGAAATTTTTTGCAACATCAATTCGAAATATTGGAGCCATAGGTTTTGAAAAATCCATATCATATACATTTTGGTTTTCAATATCTATATTAGTTATGGCGTTGTAATAATTTTCTACATAACTTTTATCATTCGATTTTCGTGTTATATACATAACCTCCTCTCGTGTTAGATTTTTTGTTTCATCATGGTTATATTGTTTCCAAGCTCCCAAATATATTTCAACCATCCATTCTTCAACCACATAATTATTTCCAATTGGAACACGTAAACTCTTTACCTCTGCTGCTTTAAAATCAAATACAATTTTTTTTAATGCAACTTGCCATCCGTCAAAGGTATCTATATTTAATTCATTATTTGTTTGAATGAGTTCACTAAATGATAAATTCGAATTTTTATTTTCACTGTCATAGTATCCTTGTAGAATAAATCTATTTTCATTAATGATTGTCATTTTACTTTTCAAATAGTCTTATCTATAAATGTTCGAGGATCATCTGTAAATATAAGCTCTATTGCGCATAGATTAGGCTTAAATATAATATTATTAGCAATATCTCTTAAATAAATCATACAATAGAGTTCATTCACATAATCACATTCTTTAAAATCTAAATGTGTTGGTTGGTATACATAGACACTTTTATCTTTACCATATTTTTCTACATAATCGTATTCATTAAAATAAATATTCGTCAACAAAGACGGTAAATTAAATACTCGTATTCCATCAATCATACAATTCATCCATTCAGAAGAAAAATTAATTACATTTTGGGAAACTAATTCTTTACTTGAAACATCTAATAATTTATGAAAACAATCTTTTGAAAAATATATTTTTTCTATCGCTACTTTTAATTTACCAGCATAATTATGATGAAATATTATTTCATCCTTTTCATTACATAACTTAATTTTCTTATTAATCTCTTGAATTAATCTGCGTTCAATCA
Organism: Sanderia malayensis; assembly: GCA_013076295.1. Lineage (NCBI taxonomy): Eukaryota > Metazoa > Cnidaria > Scyphozoa > Semaeostomeae > Pelagiidae > Sanderia > Sanderia malayensis. The sequence continues at coordinate 65,548 of RQOL01000762.1, read as the reverse complement.
TACTTCTGAGGTAATATATAACATATAATTGTTGGAGCTTCTGATCGTCTTTTTACATGTGATGTAATTATTTTATTTGATGAATTTTCTTTAACATTCGCAGGGTTAGGAATGATTGATAACCAAAATGTTTGAAATTGAGTTGATATAATATTTGAAAATGCCAATTGCTTAAATTCAATTAATTGGTTTATAAATGGAGATTTATCGTTATCTTTATATTCAATAAAAATATTCGCTAACGACTGTGATAATACACCTGATGCAAAATTATAATTAATTA
>RQOL01000762.1:0-65165 GCA_013076295.1 Sanderia malayensis | reverse complement strand
CATCTGTAAATTGTGGATGAATGTTAACATCACCGGAAGAAAAGAAAAAGGTGTATTTCAATCAGTAATATTTGCTGTATTAACGTGGATTTAAGTCTAAATTGTGGGAATGAACGAAAATATCACGGAAAAAAAGTAAAAAAGGTGTATTTCAATAGTCAGTTTAAATGTTGTATAAAGTCAATTTATGTGTAAATTGTGGGAAGAATGTTAATATCACGGAAAACAAGTAAAAATGGTGTTATTCAATCAGTCAGTTGCCACAGTATTTTCGTCAATTCATGTGTAAATTGTGGGAATGAATGTTAGTATCACGGGAAAAGTAAAAAGGGTGAATTTCAATGAGTCAATTTTAGCTGTATTAACGTGGATTCATGTGTAAAATGTGGGAATGAATGTAAATATCCTGGAAAACAAGTAAAAAAAGGTGTATTTCAATCAGTCAGTTGTACCTGTATATAAGTCAATTTATGTGTAAATTGTGGGAATTAATGTTAATATCACGGAAAACAAGTAAAAATGGTGTTATTCAATCAGTCAGTTTGCCCAATATTTTGTCAAATCATGTGTAAATTGTGGGAATGAATGTTAATATCACGGAAAAAAGTGAAAAAGGTGAATTTCAATCAGTCAATTTTACCTGTATTACCGTAGATTCATGTGTAAATTGTGGAATGAATGTTAATATCACGGAACAAAAGTAAAAAGGGTGTATTTCAATCGTCAACTTTAGATGTATTACTCGGGATTTCTGCGTAAATTGTGGAATGAATGTTAATATACGGAAAACAAGTAAAAATGGCGTATTTCAATCAGTCGGTTTTCTCTGTATTAACCTGGATTCATGTGTAAATTGTAGGAATGAATGTTAATATAACGGAAAACAAGTGAAAAAAGTGTATTTCAATCAGTCAGTTTTTACATGTATCTAAGTCAATTAATGTGTAAATTTTGGGCATGAATGTTAATATCACGGAAAAAAAGTAAAAATGGTGCATTTCAATCAGCCAGTGTCACCTGTTTTTACGTTAATTCGTGTGTAAATTGTGGGAAAGAATTTTAAAATCACGGAAAAGATGTAAAAAAGGTGTAATTCAATCAATCAGGATTCACTGTATTAATGTGGATTCATGTGTAAATTGTGGGAATGAATGTTAATATCACGGAAAAAAGTGAAAAGGATGAATTTCAATCAGTCCATTTTACCTGTATTAACGTGGATTTATGTGTAAATTGTGAGAATGAATGTTAATATCACGGGAAAAAGTGAAAAGGGTGAATTTCAATCAGTCAATTTTACCTGTATTAACGTAGATTCATGCGTAAATTGTGGGAATGAATGTTAATATCACGGAACAAAAGTAAAAAAGGGTGTATTTCACAATCAGTCAATTTTAGCTGTATTAACGTGGATTTATGTCTGAATTGTGGGAATGAACGTCAATATCACGGAAAACAAGTGAAAAAAGTGTATTTCAATCAGTCAGTTTTACATGTATCTAAGTCAATTAATGTGTAAATTTTGGGCTTGAATGTTAATATCACAGAAAACAAGTACAAATGGTGCATTTCAATCAGCCAGTGTCACCTGTTTTTACGTTAATTCGTGTGTAACTTGTGGGAAAGAATTTTAAAATCACGGAAAAGATGTAAAAAGGTGTAATTCAATCAATCAGGATTCGCTGTATTAACTCGGATTTATGTGTAAATTGTGGGAATAAATGTTAATATCACGGAAAACAAGAAAAAAAGGTGTATTTCAATCAGTCAGTTTTACATGTTTATAAAGTCAATTCATGTGTAAATTGTGGGAATGAAAGTTAATATCACGGAAAACAATTGAAAAAGATTTATTTCAATTAGTCAGGTTTAGCTCTATTAACGTAGATTCATGTGTATTCTGTGGGATTTAATGTTAATATCACGGAAAACAAGTAAAAATGGTGTATTTCAATCAGTCAGTTTTACCTGTATATAAAGTTAATTCATGTTTAAATTGTGGGAATTTATGTTAAAATCACGGAAAACAAGTAAGACAAGGGTAATTGAATCAGTCAGGACTAGCTGTGTTAAGTGGTTTCATGTGTAAATTGTGGGAATGAATGTTAATATCACGGAAAAAAGTAAAAAGGGAGTATTTCAATCAGTCAGTTTTACATGTATATAAAGTCAATTCATCTGTAAATTGTGGGATTGAATGTTAACATCACGGAAGAAAAGGAAAAAGGGTGTATTTCAATCAGTTAATTTTGCTGTATTAACGTGGATTTAAGTCTATATTGTGGGAATGAACGAAAATATCACGGAAAAAAGTAAAAAAGGTGTATTTCAATTAGTCAGTTTTAAATGTTTATAAAGTCAATTTATGTGTAAATTGTGGAAAGTATTGTTAATATCACGGAAAACAATAAAAATGGTGTTATTCAATCAGTCAGTTTTCCCAGTATTTTCGTCAATTCATGTGTAAATTGTGGGAATGAATGTTAGTATCACGGGAAAATGTAAAAAGGTGAATTTCAATGAGTCAATTTTAGCTGTATTAACGTGGATTCATGTGTAAAATGTGGGAATGAATGTAAATATCCTGGAAAACAAGTAAAAAAAGGTGTATTTCAATCAGTCAGTTGTACCTGTAAATAAAGTCAATTTATGTGTAAATTGTGGGAATTAATGTTAATATCACGGAAAACAAGTAAAAATGGTGTTATTCAATCAGTCAGTTTGCCCAGTAATTTTGTCAAATCATGTGTAAATTGTGGAATGAATGTTAATATCACGGAAAAAAGTGAAAAGGTGAATTTCAATCAGTCAATTTTACCTGTATTACCTGTAGATTCATGTGTAAATTGTGGAATGAATGTTAATATCACGGAACAAAAGTAAAAAGGGTGTATTTCAATCGTCAACTTTAGCTGTATTACTCGGGATTTCTGCGTAAATTGTGGGAATGAATGTTAATATCACGGAAAACAAGTAAAAATGGTGTATTTCAATCAGTCGGTTTTCTCTGTATTAACGTGGATTCATGTGTAAATTGTAGGAATGAATGTTAATATAACGGAAAACAAGTGAAAAAAGTGTATTTCAATCAGTCAGCTTTACATGTATCTAAGTCAATTAATGTGTAAATTTTGGGCATGAATGTTAATATCACGGAAAAAAAGTAAAAATGGTGCATTTCAATCAGCCAGTGTCACCTGTTTTACGTTAATTCGTGTGTAAATTGTGGGAAAGAATTTTAAAATCGCGGAAAACAAAAAAAAAGGTGTATTTCAATCAGTCAGTTTTACATGTTTATAAAGTCATTCATGTGTAAATTGTGGGAATGAAAGTTAATATCACGGAAAACAATGAAAAAGGTGTATTTCAATTAGTCAGGTATAGCTCTATTAACGTAGATTCATGTGTATTCTGTGGGATTAATATTAATATCACGGAAAACAAGTAAAAATGGTGTATTTCAATCAGTCAGTTTTACCTGTATATAAAGTTAATTCATGTGTAAAGTGTGGGAATTAATGTTAAAATCACGGAAAACAAGTAAAACAAGGGTAATTGAATCAGTCAGACTAGCTGTTTATAGTGGTTTCATGTGTAAATTGTGGGAATGAATGTTAATATCAAGAAAAAAGTAAAAAGGGTGTATTTCAATCAGTCAATTTTAGCTGTATTAACGTGGATTCATGTGTAAAATGTGGGAATGAATGTAAATATCCTGGAAAACAAGTAAAAAAGGTGTATTTCAATCAGTCAGTTGTACCTGTAAATAAAGTCAATTTATGTGTAAATTGTGGGAATTAATGTTAATATCACGGAAAACAAGTAAAAATGGTGTTATTCAATCAGTCAGTTTGCCCAGTAATTTTGTCAAATCATGTGTAAATTGTGGGAATGAATGTTAATATCACGGAAAAAAGTGAAAAAGGTGAATTTCAATCAGTCAATTTTACCTGTATTACCTGTAGATTCATGTGTAAATTGTGGGAATGAATGTTAATATCACGGAACAAAAGTAAAAAGGGTGTATTTCAATCGTCAACTTTAGCTGTATTACTCGGGATTTCTGCGTAAATTGTGGGAATGAATGTTAATATCACGGAAAACAAGTAAAAATGGTGTATTTCAATCAGTCGGTTTTCTCTGTATTAACGTGGATTCATGTGTAAATTGTAGGAATGAATGTTAATATAACGGAAAACAAGTGAAAAAAGTGTATTTCAATCAGTCAGCTTTACATGTATCTAAGTCAATTAATGTGTAAATTTTGGGCATGAATGTTAATATCACGGAAAAAAAGTAAAAATGGTGCATTTCAATCAGCCAGTGTCACCTGTTTTTACGTTAATTCGTGTGTAAATTGTGGGAAAGAATTTTAAAATCGCGGAAAACAAAAAAAAAGGTGTATTTCAATCAGTCAGTTTTACATGTTTATAAAGTCAATTCATGGTAAATTGTGGGAATGAAAGTTAATATCACGGAAAACAATTGAAAAAGGTGTATTTCAATTAGTCAGGTATAGCTCTATTAACGTAGATTCATGTGTATTCTGTGGGATTTAATATTAATATCACGGAAAACAAGTAAAAATGGTGTATTTCAATCAGTCAGTTTTACCTGTATATAAAGTTAATTCATGTGTAAAGTGTGGGAATTAATGTTAAAATCACGGAAAACAAGTAAAACAAGGGTAATTGAATCAGTCAGGACTAGCTGTGTTATAGTGGTTTCATGTGTAAATTGTGGGAATGAATGTTAATATCAAAGAAAAAAGTAAAAAGGGTGTATTTCAATCAGTCAATTTTAGCTGTATTAACGTGGATTCATGTGTAAAATGTGGGAATGAATGTAAATATCCTGGAAAACAAGTAAAAAAAGGTGTATTTCAATCAGTCAGTTGTACCTGTAAATAAAGTCAATTTATGTGTAAATTGTGGGAATTAATGTTAATATCACGGAAAACAAGTAAAAATGGTGTTATTCAATCAGTCAGTTTGCCCAGTAATTTTGTCAAATCATGTGTAAATTGTGGGAATGAATGTTAATATCACGGAAAAAAGTGAAAAAGGTGAATTTCAATCAGTCAATTTTACCTGTATTACCTGTAGATTCATGTGTAAATTGTGGGAATGAATGTTAATATCACGGAACAAAAGTAAAAAGGGTGTATTTCAATCGTCAACTTTAGCTGTATTACTCGGGATTTCTGCGTAAATTGTGGGAATGAATGTTAATATCACGGAAAACAAGTAAAAAAGTGTATTTCAATTAGTCAGTTATAAATGTTTATAAAGTCAATTTATGTGTCAATTGTGGGAATTAATTTTAATATCACGGAAAAAAAGTAAAAATTGTGTTATTCAATCAGTCAGTTTGCCCAGTATTTTCGTCAATTCATGTGTAAATTGTGGGAATGAATGTTAATATCACGGAAAAAAGTGAAAAGGGTGAATTTCAATCAGTCAATTTTACCTGTATTAACGTAGATTCATGCGTAAATTGTGGGAATGAATGTTAATATCACGGAACAAAAGTAAAAAGGGTGTATTTCAATCAGTCAATTTTAGCTGTATTAACGTGGAGTTATGTCTAAATTCTGGGAATGAACGTCAATATCACGGAAAACAAGTGAAAAAAGTGTATTTCAATCAGTGGGTTTTACATGTATCTAAGTCAATTAATGTGTAAATTTTGGGCTTGAATGTTAATATCACAGAAAACAAGTAAAAATGGTGCATTTCAATCAGCCAGTGTCACCTGTGTTTACGTTAATTCGTGTGTAAATTGTGGGAAAGAATTTTAAAATCACGGAAAAGATTTAAAAAAGGTGTAATTCAATCAATCAGGATTCGCTGTATTAAGGTGGATTCATGTGTAAATTGTGGGAATGAATGTTAATATCACGGAAAAAAGTGAAAAGGGTGAATTTCAATAAGTCCATTTTACCTGTATTAACTTGGATTTATGTGTAAATTGTGGGAATGAATGTTAATATCACGGAACAAAAGTAAAAAGGGTGAATTTCAATCAATGAGTTTTAGCTGTATTAACGTGGATTCATGTGTAAAATGTGGGAATGAATTTAAATATCCCGGAAAACAAGTAAAAATGGTGTATTGCAAACAGTCAGTTTTACCTTTTTATGAAGTCAATTCATGTGTAAATTGTGGGAATGAAGGTTAATATCACTGGAAAAAGTAAAAAGGATGAATTTCAATCAGTCAGTTTTACCTGTACATAAAGTCAATTCATGTGTAAATTGTGGGAATGAATGCTAATATCACGGAAAAAAGTAAAAAAAGGTGCATTTCAATTAGTCAGTTTTAAATGTATATAAAGTCAATTTATGTATCAATTGTGGGAATTAATTTTAATATCACGGAAAACAAGTAAAAATGGTGTTATTCAATCAGTCAGTTTGCCCAGTATTTTCGTCAATTCATGTGTAAATTGTGGGAATGAATGTTAATATCACGGAAAAAAGTGAAAAGGGTGATTTTCAATCAGTCAATTTTACCTGTATTAACGTAGATTCATGCGTAAATTGTGGGAATGAATGTTAATATCACGGAAAACAAGTAAAACAAGGGTAATTGAATCAGTCAGGACTAGCTGTGTTAAGGTGGTTTCATGTGTAAATTGTGGGATTGAATGTTAACATCACGGAAGAAAAGGAAAAAGGGTATATTTCAATCAGTTAATTTTTGCTGTATTAACGTGGATTTAAGTCTAAATTGTGGGAATGAACGAAAATATCACTTAAAAAAGAAAAAAGGTGTATTTCAATTAGTCAGTTTTAAATGTTTATAAAGTCAATTTATGTGTAAATTGTGGGAAGTATTGTTAATATCACGGAAAACAAGTAAAAATGGTGTTTTTCAATCAGTCAGTTTGCCCAGTATTTTTGTCAAATCATGTGTAAATTGTGGGAATGAATGTTAATATCACGGAAAAAAGTGAAAAAGGTGAATTTCAATCAGTCAATTTTACCTGTATTACCGTAGATTCATGTGTAAATTGTGGGAATGAAAGTTAATATCACGGAAAACAATTGAAAAAGGTGTATTTCAATTAGTCAGGTTTAGCTCTATTAACGTAGATTCATGTGTATTCTGTGGGATTTAATATTAATATCACGGAAAACAAGTAAAAATGGTGTATTTCAATCAGTCAGTTTTACATGTATATAAAGTCAATTCATGTGTAAGTTGTGTGAATGAACGTCAATATCACGGGAAAAAAGTAAAAAAGGTGTATTTCAATTACTCAGTTTTAAATGTTTATAAAGTCAATTCACGTGTAAAGTGTGGGAAAAAATTTTAAAATTACGGAAAACAAGTAAAAAAAGTGTGATTCAATCAGTCAGGACTAGCTGTATTTAGGTGGATTCATGTGTAAATTGTGGGAATGAAAGTTAATATAACGGAAAGCAAGTAAAAATGGTGTTCTTCAATCAGTCCGTTTTACATGTATATGTAGTGTTCATGCAATACCTCATGTGCACACAGCATGCACAGCATGTTATATTATGTAATAAGTTATGATGTAATGTAATATTGAATCAGTCAAGATACAGATAGATCAGAATGTAGTCGTGTGCTGACTCCCTCTCTCTAACAACTTCAAGGATATTACAGTATATAAAGTCAATTTATGTGTAAAGTGTGGGAATTAATGTTAATTTCACGCAAAACAAGTAAAAATGGTGTATTTCAATCAGTCAGTGTCACCTGTTTTTACGTTAATTCCCGTGTAAATTGTGGGAAAGAATTTTAAAATCACGGAATAGATGTAAAAAGGTGTAATTCAATCAATCAGGATAAGCTGTATTAAGGTGGATTGATGTGTAAGTTATGGGAATGAATGTTAATATAACGGAAAACAAATACAAATGGTGGATTTAAATCAGTCAGTTTTACATGTATATAAAGTCAATTCATGTGTAAGTTGTGTGAATGAAAGTTAATATCACGGAAAACAAGTAAAAATGTTGTATTTCAATCAGCCAGTTTTACCTGTATATAAAGTCAATTCATGTGTAAATTGTGGGAATTAATGTTAAAATCACGGAAAACAAGTAAAAAAGGTCTATATGAATTAGTCAGGTTTAGGTGTATTAACGTGGATTGATGTGTAAATTGTGGGACTTAATGTTAATATCACGGAAAACAAGTAAAAATGGTGTACTTGAATCAGTCACAGTTTTATATGTTTATAAAGGCAATTCATGTGTAAATTGTGGGAATTAATGTTAATATCACGGAAAACAAGTAAAAGTGGCGTAAGTCAATCAGTCAGGATTAGCTGTCTTAATGTGGATTCATGTGTAAATTGTAGGAATCAATGTTAATATAACGGAAAACAAGTGAAAAAAGTGTATTTCAATCAGTCAGTTTTACATGTATCTAAGTCAATTAATGTGTAAATTTTGGGCATGAATGTTAATATCACGGAAAAAAAGTAAAAATGGTGCATTTCAATCAGCCAGTGTCACCTGTTTTTACGTTAATTCGTGTGTAAATTGTGGGAAAGAATTTTAAAATCACGGAAAAGATGTAAAAAAGGTGTAATTCAATCAATCAGGATTCACTGTATTAATGTGGATTCATGTGTAAATTGTGGGAATGAATGTTAATATCACGGAAAAAAGTGAAAAGGATGAATTTCAATCAGTCCATTTTACCTGGATTAACGTGGATTTATGTGTAAATTGTGGGAATGAATGTTAATATCACGGAAAACAAGAGAAAAAGGTGTATTTCAATCAGTCAGTTTTACATGTTTATAAAGTCAATTCATGTGTAAATTGTGGGAATGAAAGTTAATATCACGGAAAACATGTATCTAAGTCAATTAATGTGTAAATTTTGGGCATGAATGTTAATATCACGGAAAAAAAGTAAAAATGGTGCATTTCAATCAGAAGTGTCACCTGTTTTACGTTAATTCGTGTGTAAATTGTGGGAAAGAATTTTAAAATCACGGAAAAGATGTAGAAAAGGTGTAATTCAATCAATCAGGATTCACTGTATTAATGTGGATTCATGTGTAAATTGTGGGAATGAATGTTAATATCACGGAAAAAAGTGAAAAGGATGAATTTCAATCAGTCCGTTTTACCTGTATTAACGTGGATTTATGTGTAAATTGTGGGAATTAATTTTAATATCACGGATAACAAGTAAAAATGGTGTTATTCAATCAGTCAGTTTGCCCAGTATTTTCGTCAATTCATGTGTAAATTGTGGGAATGAATGTTAATATCACGGAAAAAAGTGAAAAGGGTGAATTTCAATCAGTCAATTTTACCTGTATTAACGTAGATTCATGCGTAAATTGTGGGAATGAATGTTAATATCACGGAACAAAAGTAAAAAGGGTGTATTTCACAATCAATCAATTTTAGCTGTATTAACGTGGATTTATGTCTGAATTGTGGGAATGAACGTCAATATCACGGAAAACAAGTGAAAAAAGTGTATTTCAATCAGTCAGTTTTACATGTATCTAAGTCAATTAATGTGTAAATTTTGGGCTTGAATGTTAATATCACAGAAAACAAGTAAAAATGGTGCATTTCAATCAGCCAGTGTCACCTGTTTTTACGTTAATTCGTGTGTAACTTGAGGGAAAGAATTTTAAAATCACGGAAAAGATGTAAAAAAGGTGTAATTCAATCAATCAGGATTCGCTGTATTAACTCGGATTTATGTGTAAATTGTGGGAATCAATGTTAATATCACGGAAAACAAGAAAAAAAGGTGTATTTCAATCAGTCAGTTTTACATGTTTATAAAGTCAATTCATGTGTAAATTGTGGGAATGAAAGTTAATATCACGGAAAACAATTGAAAAAGGTTTATTTCAATTAGTCAGGTTTAGCTCTATTAACGTAGATTCATGTGTATTCTGTGGGATTTAATGTTAATATCACGGAAAACAAGTAAAAATGGTGTATTTCAATCAGTCAGTTTTACCTGTATATAAAGTTAATTCATGTTTAAATTGTGGGAATTTATGTTAAAATCACGGAAAACAAGTAAAACAAGGGTAATTGAATCAGTCAGGACTAGCTGTGTTAAGGTGGTTTCATGTGTAAGTTGTGGGAATGAATGTTAATATCACGGAAAAAAGTAAAAAGGGAGTATTTCAATCAGTCAGTTTTCTCTCTCTCTCTTAAGTGTTGTGCCCTTGGGCAGGTCCTGCCAGCACAGTCTGTCTCCACTTGGAACGATCCATTGCCTCTGTTTTGGTCGAGTGAAAGTCTCTTCCTTGCAGCACATCATCCATCATTGATAGCCTCCTCCTTCCTCTTCCTCTCCTCCCTTCTGCTCGTCCTTCCAAAACTGTTCTTAGCATTCCCTCTGACCTCATGGTGTGGCCAATCCATCGAGCCTTCCTCTTCCAGATCGTATCCCTCAGTTTTCTCTTCTCACCAACTCTCCTCAGCACCTCTTCATTTCTTACGTGATCTCTCCAATTGATCTTCTCCATTCTGCGCCAAAACCACATTTCGCAACTCTCAAGCCTCCTGATATCGTCCTTCTTCAGTGTCCACGTTTCTGAACCATAGAGGAGCACGCTCCATACCAAGGTCTTAACAAGTCTCTTCTTCAAGTTTTTATTGCTTTTTCCTGTGAGAAACGTTTGATGTTTATTAAACGCATCTTTGGCCATTGCAATCCTTTTTCTCACTTCCTGTTGACTCCTTCCATCTTCCGTGAGTAAGCTTCCGAGGTATTTGAACTGATGGACTTGTTCTAATACCTGGTTTCCAATCTTGATCTCAACTTGCTCATGGTCACCTTTGCCGATCTTCATCACTTTCGTTTTGGTCTTGTTTATCCTCATCCCGTAGCTCTCTACAACCTCATCGAGCCTTGTCATGATCTTCTGCAGCCCTTTGATGGAGTTTGCTGTCATTGCTTGATCGTCTGCAAATCTGATGGCTTGGATCAAGTGTCCTCCCATCTTCACTCCCTCCTCCGTTCCTTCCATGGCCTCTTTCATCATTGTCTCTGCAAAGATGTTAAAAAGCAGCGGCGAGAGCAAACACCCCTGTCTCACTCCTCTCCCAATGATGCATGGCCCTGCCATGCCTTGCTCTGTTCTCACTGATGCTGTTTGTCCCATGTACAATGATCTTATCAGTCTTCTCTCTTTCCAATCTGCACCAAGGTTCTTCAGGATTTCCATCAGTTTTGTCCAGTCCACCCGGTCGAATGCTTTCTCATAATCGACAAAACAGACGTAAACATCTTGGTTGTGTTCGATGTTTCTTTCGGCCAGCACTCTCATAACAGCAATTGCCTCTCTTGTTCCCATCCCTTTCCGGAACCCAAACTGGTCCCATCCGATGTAATCTTCCATTTTACCTCTCAGCCTGTTGTTGACAATTTATAGGAGTATCTTGGATGCGTGGGAGATGAGGCTGATGGTCCTGTGGTCCTCACATTTCTGTGCATTTGGCTTCTTTTGGAGTGTTACGATGGTACTGTGTAAGAAGTCCTGGGGCCATGTTCCGGTGTTGTACATAGCTTTGCACAAGTTTTTGAGTTTTGTCTGACCGTCCCCTTGTAGCGCCTTTAGGAACTCAGCAGGGATGTTGTCTTCTCCCTCTGCTTTGCCATTTTTTAGATCTTTAATGGCTTGCATGATCTCACTGTCCAGGATTTCTGGACCCAGATGGTCTCTATCCAAGTCTGTTTCTTCCTCCAATTCAATCTCATCAGGTTTCTCCGCTTTGTTATACAGCTCCTCTATGTACTCTTTCCATCTCTGGCTTATCTCTTCTGGCTCTGTCAGCAGTGCTCCTTGCTTGCTCATGATGGTCTTTGTTGCCTGTCCTTTGTTTTTCCAGGTTAGATCTTTCACCTTTCTGTACATTTCGTCTGTCCTTCCAGTTCGGTCCAGTTTCTCAATTTCTTCACATTTCTCCTCCCAGTATTTCACTCTTGCTGCATCAGTCTCTCTTCTCAGTTCATTGTTGAGCTTTCTGTACTTCTCCTTTCCCATCTCGGTGTTGACTTTCTTCCAATTTCGTCTTTCATCCATCTTTTCCAACATTTTCTCTGACACCCATGGTTTCTTTGCCGGTGGTCTGGGTGTTTTTCCTATGTTCTCCTCTGCACTCTCAATCATTGCTTTCTTCAGGGTGTTCCATTGTTCATTGACGTTGGTCTCTCTGGATCGGATGTTCTGTAGCCTTGCTTTCACTCCATCACTGAGCTTCTCTTTTGTTTCAGCATCTTTTAGGAGTTTTAGGTTCCACTTTTGGCGGAGGGCTGGTTTTCTGAGTCTTTTCAGTTTCAGGTTGACTTTCATGGCAACTAGGTTGTGGTCTGAGTCTGCATCTGCGCCTGGGTAAGCATGTGAGTTCTTGACACTATTACGGTATCTCTGTTTCACCATGATATAGTCCAACTGCATTCGTCTCAAGTCTCCAGGGGCTTTCCATGTGTATGTCCTCCTTTTGTTGTGCTTGTACCAGGTATTTGTAATGCAGAGTTTGTTTCTTTTGCAGAAGTCGAGCAGCATTTGCCCTCTGTCGTTTCTCAGTCCTAGGCCATACTTGCCAGCGACTCCCTCTTCACCTTTTTCACCAACAGTTGCGTTCAGATCGCCCATTACAATGACATAGTCATCGCCTTGCCCTTTCCTGATCTCCTCCTCCATCATTTCATACACCTCCTCAACGTCTTCGTCTTCATAGTCGGATGTTGGCATGTAGACTATGATTACCACAATGTCTTTGGGGGTTCCCTTCAGCCGCACTCTCATCAGACGGTCACTGATGCAGCTCACTTCACTCACGCTTTGACTGGTTGTTTGATCCATGATCAATGCCACTCCACGTTGACTCTGCTGTCCACCAGAATGGATCACTCTGTACTTGTCACTTTTGGCGTCTCCTGTCTCTTTCCATCTGACTTCAGTCAGTCCCAGCAAGTTCAATTTGTTCTTCTCCATCTCTCTCTTGATGTTTTCAAGTTTTTCGGTTCTCTTCATACTTCGTATGTTCCATGTACCCACTTTGAGGGTCTCACTGTAGCAAGGATTTCGCAGGTTGACGACCAGGGAGGCCTTGCACCCTCCCGTGCCGGACGAGGCTCCCTGCTGTTGCAGCAGGGCTCCATTCGCGTCGTTAACTAGATCGGTTCTATGACTACTGTGCATGGTTGTCTTGGGATGAGATACTGGGGTGGTTTCCCGTTGCCTTCCCCAGGGAGTAGTGAAGATTAAGCGGTCACTCCAACTATCCGCTAGCCTTGGCCTCTTCACCGGATGCCTTTTAACGTCATACCCAGGACAGTCAGTTTTACATGTATATAAAGTCAATTCATCTGTAAATTGTGGGATTGAATGTTAACATCACGGAAGAAAAGGAAAAAGGGTGTATTTCAATCAGTTAATATTTGCTGTATTAACGTGGATTTAAGTCTAAATTGTGGGAATGAACGAAAATATCACGGAAAAAAGTAAAAAAGGTGTATTTCAATTAGTCAGTTTTAAATGTTTATAAAGTCAATTTATGTGTAAATTGTGGGAAGTATTGTTAATATCACGGAAAACAAGTAAAAATGGTGTTATTCAATCAGTCAGTTTGCCCAGTATTTTCGTCAATTCATGTGTAAATTGTGGGAATGAATGTTAGTATCACGGGAAAAAGTAAAAAGGGTGAATTTCAATGAGTCAATTTTAGCTGTATTAACGTGGATTCATGTGTAAAATGTGGGAATGAATGTAAATATCCTGGAAAACAAGTAAAAAAAGGTGTATTTCAATCAGTCAGTTGTACCTGTATATAAAGTCAATTTATGTGTAAATTGTGGGAATTAATGTTAATATCACGGAAAACAAGTAAAAATGGTGTTATTCAATCAGTCAGTTTGCCCAATATTTTTGTCAAATCATGTGTAAATTGTGGGAATGAATGTTAATATCACGGAAAAAAGTGAAAAAGGTGAATTTCAATCAGTCAATTTTACCTGTATTACCGTAGATTCATGTGTAAATTGTGGGAATGAATGTTAATATCACGGAACAAAAGTAAAAAGGGTGTATTTCAATCGTCAACTTTAGATGTATTACTCGGGATTTCTGCGTAAATTGTGGGAATGAATGTTAATATCACGGAAAACAAGTAAAAATGGCGTATTTCAATCAGTCGGTTTTCTCTGTATTAACCTGGATTCATGTGTAAATTGTAGGAATGAATGTTAATATAACGGAAAACAAGTGAAAAAAGTGTATTTCAATCAGTCAGTTTTACATGTATCTAAGTCAATTAATGTGTAAATTTTGGGCATGAATGTTAATATCACGGAAAAAAAGTAAAAATGGTGCATTTCAATCAGCCAGTGTCACCTGTTTTTACGTTAATTCGTGTGTAAATTGTGGGAAAGAATTTTAAAATCACGGAAAAGATGTAAAAAAGGTGTAATTCAATCAATCAGGATTCACTGTATTAATGTGGATTCATGTGTAAATTGTGGGAATGAATGTTAATATCACGGAAAAAAGTGAAAAGGATGAATTTCAATCAGTCCATTTTACCTGTATTAACGTGGATTTATGTGTAAATTGTGAGAATGAATGTTAATATCACGGGAAAAAGTGAAAAGGGTGAATTTCAATCAGTCAATTTTACCTGTATTAACGTAGATTCATGCGTAAATTGTGGGAATGAATGTTAATATCACGGAACAAAAGTAAAAAGGGTGTATTTCACAATCAGTCAATTTTAGCTGTATTAACGTGGATTTATGTCTGAATTGTGGGAATGAACGTCAATATCACGGAAAACAAGTGAAAAAAGTGTATTTCAATCAGTCAGTTTTACATGTATCTAAGTCAATTATGTGTAAATTTTGGGCTTGAATGTTAATATCACAGAAAACAAGTACAAATGGTGCATTTCAATCAGCCAGTGTCACCTGTTTTTACGTTAATTCGTGTGTAACTTGTGGGAAAGAATTTTAAAATCACGGAAAAGATGTAAAAAAGGTGTAATTCAATCAATCAGGATTCGCTGTATTAACTCGGATTTATGTGTAAATTGTGGGAATAAATGTTAATATCACGGAAAACAAGAAAAAAAGGTGTATTTCAATCAGTCAGTTTTACATGTTTATAAAGTCAATTCATGTGTAAATTGTGGGAATGAAAGTTAATATCACGGAAAACAATTGAAAAAGATTTATTTCAATTAGTCAGGTTTAGCTCTATTAACGTAGATTCATGTGTATTCTGTGGGATTTAATGTTAATATCACGGAAAACAAGTAAAAATGGTGTATTTCAATCAGTCAGTTTTACCTGTATATAAAGTTAATTCATGTTTAAATTGTGGGAATTTATGTTAAAATCACGGAAAACAAGTAAGACAAGGGTAATTGAATCAGTCAGGACTAGCTGTGTTAAGGTGGTTTCATGTGTAAATTGTGGGAATGAATGTTAATATCACGGAAAAAAGTAAAAAGGGAGTATTTCAATCAGTCAGTTTTACATGTATATAAAGTCAATTCATCTGTAAATTGTGGGATTGAATGTTAACATCACGGAAGAAAAGGAAAAAGGGTGTATTTCAATCAGTTAATTTTTGCTGTATTAACGTGGATTTAAGTCTATATTGTGGGAATGAACGAAAATATCACGGAAAAAAGTAAAAAAGGTGTATTTCAATTAGTCAGTTTTAAATGTTTATAAAGTCAATTTATGTGTAAATTGTGGAAAGTATTGTTAATATCACGGAAAACAAATAAAAATGGTGTTATTCAATCAGTCAGTTTTCCCAGTATTTTCGTCAATTCATGTGTAAATTGTGGGAATGAATGTTAGTATCACGGGAAAATGTAAAAAGGGTGAATTTCAATGAGTCAATTTTAGCTGTATTAACGTGGATTCATGTGTAAAATGTGGGAATGAATGTAAATATCCTGGAAAACAAGTAAAAAAAGGTGTATTTCAATCAGTCAGTTGTACCTGTAAATAAAGTCAATTTATGTGTAAATTGTGGGAATTAATGTTAATATCACGGAAAACAAGTAAAAATGGTGTTATTCAATCAGTCAGTTTGCCCAGTAATTTTGTCAAATCATGTGTAAATTGTGGGAATGAATGTTAATATCACGGAAAAAAGTGAAAAAGGTGAATTTCAATCAGTCAATTTTACCTGTATTACCTGTAGATTCATGTGTAAATTGTGGGAATGAATGTTAATATCACGGAACAAAAGTAAAAAGGGTGTATTTCAATCGTCAACTTTAGCTGTATTACTCGGGATTTCTGCGTAAATTGTGGGAATGAATGTTAATATCACGGAAAACAAGTAAAAATGGTGTATTTCAATCAGTCGGTTTTCTCTGTATTAACGTGGATTCATGTGTAAATTGTAGGAATGAATGTTAATATAACGGAAAACAAGTGAAAAAAGTGTATTTCAATCAGTCAGCTTTACATGTATCTAAGTCAATTAATGTGTAAATTTTGGGCATGAATGTTAATATCACGGAAAAAAAGTAAAAATGGTGCATTTCAATCAGCCAGTGTCACCTGTTTTTACGTTAATTCGTGTGTAAATTGTGGGAAAGAATTTTAAAATCGCGGAAAACAAAAAAAAAGGTGTATTTCAATCAGTCAGTTTTACATGTTTATAAAGTCAATTCATGTGTAAATTGTGGGAATGAAAGTTAATATCACGGAAAACAATTGAAAAAGGTGTATTTCAATTAGTCAGGTATAGCTCTATTAACGTAGATTCATGTGTATTCTGTGGGATTTAATATTAATATCACGGAAAACAAGTAAAAATGGTGTATTTCAATCAGTCAGTTTTACCTGTATATAAAGTTAAATTCATGTGTAAAGTGTGGGAATTAATGTTAAAATCACGGAAAACAAGTAAAACAAGGGTAATTGAATCAGTCAGGACTAGCTGTGTTATAGTGGTTTCATGTGTAAATTGTGGGAATGAATGTTAATATCAAAGAAAAAAGTAAAAAGGGTGTATTTCAATCAGTCAATTTTAGCTGTATTAACGTGGATTCATGTGTAAAATGTGGGAATGAATGTAAATATCCTGGAAAACAAGTAAAAAAAGGTGTATTTCAATCAGTCAGTTGTACCTGTAAATAAAGTCAATTTATGTGTAAATTGTGGGAATTATGGTTAATATCACGGAAAACAAGTAAAAATGGTGTTATTCAATCAGTCAGTTTGCCCAGTAATTTTGTCAAATCATGTGTAAATTGTGGGAATGAATGTTAATATCACGGAAAAAAGTGAAAAAGGTGAATTTCAATCAGTCAATTTTACCTGTATTACCTGTAGATTCATGTGTAAATTGTGGGAATGAATGTTAATATCACGGAACAAAAGTAAAAAGGGTGTATTTCAATCGTCAACTTTAGCTGTATTACTCGGGATTTCTGCGTAAATTGTGGGAATGAATGTTAATATCACGGAAAACAAGTAAAAAAGTGTATTTCAATTAGTCAGTTATAAATGTTTATAAAGTCAATTTATGTGTCAATTGTGGGAATTAATTTTAATATCACGGAAAAAAAGTAAAAATTGTGTTATTCAATCAGTCAGTTTGCCCAGTATTTTCGTCAATTCATGTGTAAATTGTGGGAATGAATGTTAATATCACGGAAAAAAGTGAAAAAGGTGAATTTCAATCAGTCAATTTTACCTGTATTAACGTAGATTCATGCGTAAATTGTGGGAATGAATGTTAATATCACGGAACAAAAGTAAAAAGGGTGTATTTCAATCAGTCAATTTTAGCTGTATTAACGTGGAGTTATGTCTAAATTCTGGGAATGAACGTCAATATCACGGAAAACAAGTGAAAAAAGTGTATTTCAATCAGTGGGTTTTACATGTATCTAAGTCAATTAATGTGTAAATTTTGGGCTTGAATGTTAATATCACAGAAAACAAGTAAAAATGGTGCATTTCAATCAGCCAGTGTCACCTGTGTTTACGTTAATTCGTGTGTAAATTGTGGGAAAGAATTTTAAAATCACGGAAAAGATTTAAAAAAGGTGTAATTCAATCAATCAGGATTCGCTGTATTAAGGTGGATTCATGTGTAAATTGTGGGAATGAATGTTAATATCACGGAAAAAAGTGAAAAGGGTGAATTTCAATAAGTCCATTTTACCTGTATTAACTTGGATTTATGTGTAAATTGTGGGAATGAATGTTAATATCACGGAACAAAAGTAAAAAGGGTGAATTTCAATCAATGAGTTTTAGCTGTATTAACGTGGATTCATGTGTAAAATGTGGGAATGAATTTAAATATCCCGGAAAACAAGTAAAAATGGTGTATTGCAAACAGTCAGTTTTACCTTTTTATGAAGTCAATTCATGTGTAAATTGTGGGAATGAAGGTTAATATCACTGGAAAAAGTAAAAAGGATGAATTTCAATCAGTCAGTTTTACCTGTACATAAAGTCAATTCATGTGTAAATTGTGGGAATGAATGCTAATATCACGGAAAAAAGTAAAAAAAGGTGCATTTCAATTAGTCAGTTTTAAATGTATAAAAAGTCAATTTATGTATCAATTGTGGGAATTAATTTTAATATCACGGAAAACAAGTAAAAATGGTGTTATTCAATCAGTCAGTTTGCCCAGTATTTTCGTCAATTCATGTGTAAAGTGTGGGAATGAATGTTAATATCACGGAAAAAAGTGAAAAGGGTGATTTTCAATCAGTCAATTTTACCTGTATTAACGTAGATTCATGCGTAAATTGTGGGAATGAATGTTAATATCACGGAAAACAAGTAAAACAAGGGTAATTGAATCAGTCAGGACTAGCTGTGTTAAGGTGGTTTCATGTGTAAATTGTGGGATTGAATGTTAACATCACGGAAGAAAAGGAAAAAGGGTATATTTCAATCAGTTAATTTTTGCTGTATTAACGTGGATTTAAGTCTAAATTGTGGGAATGAACGAAAATATCACTTGAAAAAGAAAAAAGGTGTATTTCAATTAGTCAGTTTTAAATGTTTATAAAGTCAATTTATGTGTAAATTGTGGGAAGTATTGTTAATATCACGGAAAACAAGTAAAAATGGTGTTTTTCAATCAGTCAGTTTGCCCAGTATTTTTGTCAAATCATGTGTAAATTGTGGGAATGAATGTTAATATCACGGAAAAAAGTGAAAAAGGTGAATTTCAATCAGTCAATTTTACCTGTATTACCGTAGATTCATGTGTAAATTGTGGGAATGAAAGTTAATATCACGGAAAACAATTGAAAAAGGTGTATTTCAATTAGTCAGGTTTAGCTCTATTAACGTAGATTCATGTGTATTCTGTGGGATTTAATATTAATATCACGGAAAACAAGTAAAAATGGTGTATTTCAATCAGTCAGTTTTACATGTATATAAAGTCAATTCATGTGTAAGTTGTGTGAATGAACGTCAATATCACGGGAAAAAAGTAAAAAAGGTGTATTTCAATTAGTCAGTTTTAAATGTTTATAAAGTCAATTCACGTGTAAAGTGTGGGAAAAAATTTTAAAATTACGGAAAACAAGTAAAAAAAGTGTGATTCAATCAGTCAGGACTAGCTGTATTTAGGTGGATTCATGTGTAAATTGTGGGACTTAGGCCCCGGTTAAACGTCGTGCTTGTCATGTGCCGAACCTAATATGATTAAGCTCGGCAAGAGCGCGACTCCAGCGCGACACCAGGTTAAACGTCGAACCTAATTCACCGATTGAAGCTCGATTCTTTTTGTATCCAAGCAACCGCTTCGAATCAACTTGAAAAAATGGCGGTAATTGATCGATCTAAATTGTTGTTGTTGAAAAACGTAATATCTAAGCGTCGAAAACGTCGACAGTTGTTGATAAAAGGGATGGCAATTATCGTACAGCAAAGATTGCTTAATTTGAAGTCTCTTCTCTTGGCAGCTATGCTCTTTTTTAAGAATAACGAGCCAAAAACACGGATAAGGTCATGCAGAAGGTTGTCACGAAACACAGGATGGTGGGACAAAGTCTGGTTTACGTACGACAACAAACGATTCAAGCAAACTTTGCGAGTGTCAAGAGCAACATTTGAAGTCATACTAGCCAAAATTAGACCACACCTTCAAAGACAGACAGTAACTGAAGAGCCTATTTCTCCTGAAGTTCGCTTAGCTATCTGCCTATATCGCCTTGGTAGAGGAGACTACCTATATAGTATTGCAGAAATGGTAGGCCTCGCACGCTCCACTGTGACTAAAATTGTGAATGAGGTTAACCAGGCAATCGTTTCTTGTCTTTGGGGACAATATGTCTCAAATCATATGCCAAAAACTGAAGATGAATTTCAGCGCAAAATCTTAGACATGGAGGAGTTTTGGCAATTTCCTTGCAGCTGGGCAGCTGTTGATGGATGCCATATTCCCATAAAGTGCCCACCTGGTGGTCAAAGTTCTCGGAAGGAGTACCACAACTTTAAAAATTTCTATTCGGTGGTGCTGATGGCTTTGGTTGATGCAAAGTATCGTTTCATTTGGGGGAGTTGTGGTTTCCCTGGAAACTCCCATGATTCTATTATTCTGCAGTCAACCTCATTGTGGAGCAGGATTAAAGATGGAAAATTCTTTCCAGACATTTGTCAAGAGGTAGATGGTGTTCAGATTCCACCTCTGATTCTTGGAGATTCTGCCTTTCCCTTTGAATCCTTTCTCATGAAACCATATACTAATGCAGTATTGAGTAAGAAGGAAAGGTATTTCAACTACCGACTTAGTCGTGCCCGCATGGTCGTAGAGGGGGCATTTGGCCAATTAAAAGGCAGATGGAGGTTCTTGCTGCGCAAATCTGAGAGCTATCCATATGAGACGAAAATTGCAACCTTGGCCTGCTTAGTTCTTCATAATATTTGCTTGGATTGTGGAGATACATTACCTGCAAAGCTGGATTTATCAACTGATCCAACAACAGGCCAAAGAAGGAACAGAGAGACAATAAAAGATCTTCTTCTGATGACTACAAGTCGAAAGATTTTTGATGGTCATGAAAACAAGGCAGCTAAAATAAGGAAAACACTTGAATCCAAACTGGCAAAAGAATTGGCTTTGGCCAAGAAGAAGGACACATAAAGGATGCTCTATTTTGAAGTTTTACAACATTTTTGACTTTATAATTACAAATTTTACAGTTTTGTTATATTGTCTGTGGATATGGTGCTAAAGTCATTCAGCTCATGCATGAAGCTTCCAAGAGAAGAAGACCCTTGACCAGCCAAGCCATAGGTCAAGTCATTAGGGCTAGATTGTTGGTGGTTGGGCTGATTAACATATCCTTGATGATAACTGATTGGCTGTGGCTGAGATGGCATTGATTGTTGGCCTGACAACAACTTTACCAGGGCAAGCTCATGCTGCCTGTCTCGTTCTTCTTGCTCTCTTGCATATTTTAAAAAATCAGCCATGGGATCTTTCTGAACCAATTGTTTCATGATTTCCAGCAACTCTTGTGACTGCTTCTCCTTAGAAGAGTTTTTCTTGGCATCTTTTTTCACAGGAACAAAAAAATCTTCTTGTGAGTCAATTGAATTTCCAGATACTGATGAATTTAGAGACTGCTCTCCTGGTTCAATGGCTTGATCTGGCTGGCAACTTTCCCTTGTCTTTACTAAGGCAAACAGTTGATTGAACCAAGCCCCATAGTTCTTTTCTTCTTGAAACCTTTTAATGCCGCTGGCAGTTTTCATCACAAGAGCAGCCTTTTTGCACTCTGAAACCGTTTTCTTGAATTTGTTGCGGAGCTGGATGACTGTGTAGTTACACTCTTCATTTCTAGCACTTAGACGCTTCTTTAGTTCTTTCAGGACTTTCTCATAGATTTCAGCATTCTTTTGATTTTTAACATTTTGAAAAATTAATCTTTTCTTTAAATATTCATCTGATACAATGATGTCAATGAAATCATTAAGCAAAGTCTCAGGCCAAGTTGTTTTTCTGCCTGATTTCTTGTTTGGCTTCTTCTTTTTTGCGGGTGGAGAATCATCAGTGTCATCATCTTCAATGTCCAATTCTTCATCTGCATTATTACTGTTATTGCTGAAACATACAAGAACATGTCTGGTTATAGTCAGTGGCAAAGTTGGATGCCATGCAGATGAAACTAGAGGTCATGCTAAGCATGACATGACTAATGATTAATTTGTTTTTTT
The DNA here is from genome assembly GCA_013076295.1 of Sanderia malayensis. Classification (NCBI taxonomy): domain Eukaryota; kingdom Metazoa; phylum Cnidaria; class Scyphozoa; order Semaeostomeae; family Pelagiidae; genus Sanderia; species Sanderia malayensis. The sequence goes on along the minus strand of RQOL01000762.1, from coordinate 42,972 downwards.
ATTCAAAATTATGTTCATAAATTTTTAGACAACGTTCGATTTGCCAGTGCTAATATAGGGTTTCCACATTGGATAGCATACACTGCATTGAAAAACAGGTTATATTTTAAAGAAATGGGCTATAAATGAAAAACATACCTTGATGGAATCGAATTCAGTTGTTCGTACTTGCAAGCTGAGCAATAGCCCACACTTCTACATGCAACCCAACCTCTGGTGTCTTCATCTAGTTCTTCGAGAGAACAAGCAGTGCAGACTGGTATACCGCAAATTATACAAATATATTTCGTCTGCTTCATGCAAGACTCGCAATCGTCAATATTCTTCGAACAAGAGGCCATGATTTGACGGATTTTAATCGAAAAGTGTAATTAAACAACGAATAACAGCTGAGCTGACAATGGACAATCTTTAGTCTCTACAACAAACAAAACCTTTGAGGCTCTTTTCTTTTGGCGCCTATTTTACAGTCAAATCTGCGCATGCCTGGCCTCGTTTTGGCTTCAAAGATACTAGAAATAAATTTATGCATTCAGTTCGGCACATGACAAGCACGACGTTTAACGTAGTGTCGCGCTTCTGCCGTGTAGCACGACAACATCAGTCGAGCCGGGGCCGTTCTGCCGCGCCTAATCGATTCTGTCGAACCTAATTAGGTTAGACGTCGTGCTTTTCATGTGCTTTATTCAGCAATTAGGTTCGGCACATGACAAGCACGACGTTTAACCGGGGCCTTAATGTTAATATCACGGAAAACAAGTAAAAATGGTGTACTTGAATCAGTCACAGTTTTATATGTTTATAAAGGCAATTCATGTGTAAATTGTGGGAATTAATGTTAATATCACGGAAAACAAGTAAAAGTGGCGTAAGTCAATCAGTCAGGATTAGCTGTCTTAATGTGGATTGATGTGTAATTTGTGGGAATGAATGTTAATATAACGGAAAGCAAGTAAAAATGGTGTATTTCATTAAGTCAGATTTCAATGTATTTACGTTAATTCATGTGTAAAAAGTGGGAATGAATGTTAATATCACGGAAAAAAGTGAAAAGGGTGAATTTAAATCATTCAATTTTACCTGTATTAACGTGTATTCATGTCTAAATAGTGGGAATGAATGTTAATATCACGAAAACAAATAAAAATGGTTTAAGTTAATCAGTCGGATTTACATGTTTATCAAGTCATTTCATGTGTAAATTGTGGGAATTAATGTTAATATCACGGAAAACAAGTAAAACAGGTGTACTTTACTCAGTCAGTTTTAAATGTTTATAAAGTCAATTCATGTGTAAATTGTGGGAAAGAATGATAAAATTACGGAAAAGAAGTAAAAATGGTGAATTTCAATCAGTCAATTTTAGCTGTATTAACGTGGATTCCTGTCTAAATTGTGGGAATGAATGTTAATATCACAGAAAACAAGTAAAAGGAGTGTATTTCAATCAATCAGTTTTCCCTGTATTTACGTTAATTTATGTGTAAATTGTGGGAATAAATGTTAATATCACGGAAAAAAGTGAAAAGGGTGAATTTCAATCAGTCAACTTTACCTTTATTAACGTGGATTCATATGTGAATTGTGGGAATTAATGTTAATATCACGGAAAATAAGTAAAAAAGGTGTATTTTAATCAGTCAGTTTTACATGTTTATAAAGTCAATTCATGTGTAAATTGTAGAAATTAATGTTAATATCACAGAAAACAAGTAAAAAAGTGTATTTCAATTAGTCAGGTTTAGCTCTATTAACGTAGATTCATGTGTAAATTGTGGGAATGAATGTTAATATCACGGAAAACAAGTAAAAAAGGTGTAAGTCAATCAGTGGGGATAAGCTGTATTAACGTGATTTCATGTGTAAATTGTGGCAATGAAAGTAAATATCACGGAAAACAAGTAAATAAATATGTATTTCAATCAATCAGCTTTACATGCTTATAAAGGCAATTCATGTGTAAATTGTGGGACTTAATGTTAATATCACGGAAAACAAATAAAAATGGTGTACTTGAATCAGTCACAGTTTTACATGTTTATAAAGGCAATTCATGTGTAAATTGTGGGAATTAATGTTAATATCACGGAAAACAAGTAAAAAAGTGTATTTCAATTAGTCAGGTTTAGCTCTATTACCGTAGATTCATGTGTAAATTGTGGGAATGAATGTTAATATCACGGAAAACAAGTAAAAAAGGTGTAAGTCAATCAGTGAGGATAAGCTGTATTAACGTGATTTCATGTGTAAATTGTGGCAATGAAAGTAAATATCACGGAAAACAAGTAAATAAAAATGTATTTCAATCAGTCAGCTTTACATGCTTATAAAGGCAATTCATGTGTAAATTGTGGGACTTAATGTTAATATCACGGAAAACAAATAAAAATGGTGTACTTGAATCAGTCACAGTTTTACATGTTTATAAAGGCAATTCATGTGTAAATTGTGGGAATTAATGTTAATATCACGGAAAACAAGTAAAACAGGTGTACTTTACTCAGTCAGTTTTAAATGTTTATAAAGTCAATTCATGTGTAAATTGTGGGAAAGAATGATAAAATTACGGAAAAGAAGTAAAAATGGTGAATTTCAATCAGTCAATTTTAGCTGTATTAACGTGGATTCCTGTCTAAATTGTGGGAATGAATGTTAATATCACAGAAAACAAGTAAAAGGAGTGTATTTCAATCAATCAGTTTTCCCTGTATTTACGTTAATTTATGTGTAAATTGTGGGAATAAATGTTAATATCACGGAAAAAAGTGAAAAGGGTGAATTTCAATCAGTCAACTTTACCTTTATTAACGTGGATTCATATGTGAATTGTGGGAATTAATGTTAATATCACGGAAAATAAGTAAAAAAGGTGTATTTTAATCAGTCAGTTTTACATGTTTATAAAGTCAATTCATGTGTAAATTGTAGAAATTAATGTTAATATCACGGAAAACAAGTAAAAAAGTGTATTTCAATTAGTCAGGTTTAGCTCTATTAACGTAGATTCATGTGTAAATTGTGGGAATGAATGTTAATATCACGGAAAACAAGTAAAAAAGGTGTAAGTCAATCAGTGGGGATAAGCTGTATTAACGTGATTTCATGTGTAAATTGTGGCAATGAAAGTAAATATCACGGAAAACAAGTAAATAAATATGTATTTCAATCAGTCAGCTTTACATGCTTATAAAGGCAATTCATGTGTAAATTGTGGGACTTAATGTTAATATCACGGAAAACAAATAAAAATGGTGTACTTGAATCAGTCACAGTTTTACATGTTTATAAAGGCAATTCATGTGTAAATTGTGGGAATTAATGTTAATATCACGGAAAACAAGTAAAAAAGTGTATTTCAATTAGTCAGGTTTAGCTCTATTACCGTAGATTCATGTGTAAATTGTGGGAATGAATGTTAATATCACGGAAAACAAGTAAAAAAGGTGTAAGTCAATCAGTGAGGATAAGCTGTATTAACGTGATTTCATGTGTAAATTGTGGCAATGAAAGTAAATATCACGGAAAACAAGTAAATAAAAATGTATTTCAATCAGTCAGCTTTACATGCTTATAAAGGCAATTCATGTGTAAATTGTGGGACTTAATGTTAATATCACGGAAAACAAATAAAAATGGTGTACTTGAATCAGTCACAGTTTTACATGTTTATAAAGGCAATTCATGTGTAAATTGTGGGAATTAATGTTAATATCACGGAAAACAAGTAAAAAAGTGTATTTCAATTAGTCAGGTTTAGCTCTATTAACGTAGATTCATGTGTAAATTGTGGGAATTAATGTTAATATCACGGAAAACAAGTAAAAGTGGTGCAAGTCAATCAGTCAGGATTAGCTGTCTTAACGTGGATTCATGTGTAATTTGTGGGAATGAATGTTAATATCACGCAACAAAAATAAAAAGGGTGTATTTCAATCGTCAATTTGAGCTGTATTACCGGGCATTTCTGCGTAAATTGTGGGAATGCATGTGAACATCACTTAAAACAAGAAAAAATGGTGTATTTGAATGAGTCAGTTTTCTCTGTATTAACGTGGATTCATGTGTAAATTGTGGGAATGAATGTTAATATCACGGAAAAGAAGTAAAAAAGTGTTTTTCAATCAGTCAGTTTTAGCTGTATTAACGTGGGTTCATGTGTAAAGTGTGGTAATGAATGTCAATATCACTTAACACAAGTGAAAAAGGTCTATTTTAATTAATCAGGTTTAGGTGTATTAACGTAGATTGATGTGTAAATTGTGGGAATGAATGTTAATATCACAGAAAATAAGTAAAAAAAGTGTATTTCAATCAGTCAGTTTTACATGTATCTAAGTCAATTCATGTGTAAATTGTGGGAATGAATGTTAATATCACGGAAAACAAGTAAAAAAGGTGTAAGTCAATCAGTGAGGATAAGCTGTATTAACGTGATTTCATGTGTAAATTGTGGCAATGAATGTTAATTGCACGGAAAACAAGTAAAAGTGGTGCAAGTCAATCAGTCAGGATTAGCTGTCTTACCGTGGATTCATGTGTAATTTGTGGGAATGAATGTTAATATATCGGAAAGCAAGTAAAAATGGTGTATTTCAATAAGTCAGACTTCCCTGTATTTACGTTAATTCATGTGTAAATAGTGGGAATGAATGTTAATATCACGGAAAACAAGTAAAAGAAAGTGTATATCAATCAGTCAGCTTTACATGCTTATAAAAGCAATTCATGTGTAAATTGTGGGACTTAACGTTAATATCACGGAAAACAAGTAAAAATGGTGTACTTGAATCAGTCACAGTTTTACATGTTTATAAAGGCAATTCATGTGTAAATAGTGGGAATGAATGTTAATATCACGAAAACAAATAAAAATGGTTTAATTTAATCAGTCGGATTTACATGTTTATCAAGTCATTTCATGTGTAAATTGTGGGAATTAATGTTAATATCACGGAAAACAAGTAAAACAGGTGTACTTTACTCAGTCAGTTTTAAATGTTTATAAAGTCAATTCATGTGTAAATTGTGGGAAAGAATGTTAAAATTACGGAAAAGAAGTAAAAATGGTGAATTTCAATCAGTCAATTTTAGCTGTATTAACGTGGATTCCTGTCTAAATTGTGGGAATGAATGTTAATATCACAGAAAACAAGTAAAAGGAGTGTATTTCAATCCATCAGTTTTCCCTGTATTTACCTTTATTTATGTGTAAATTGTGGGAATAAATGTTAATATCACGGAAAAAAGTGAAAAGGGTGAATTTCAATCAGTCAACTTTACCTGTATTAACGTGGATTCATATGTGAATTGTGGGAATTAATGTTAATATCACGGAAAAGAAATAAAAAAGGTGTATTTTAATCAGTCAGTTTTACATGTTTATAAAGTCAATTCATGTGTAAATTGTAGAAATTAATGTTAATATCACGGAAAACAAGTAAAAAAGTGTATTTCAATTAGTCAGGTTTAGCTCTATTAACGTAGATTCATATGTAAATTGTGGGAATGAATGTTAATATCACGGAAAACAAGTAAAAAAGGTGTAAGTCAATCAGTGAGGATAAGCTGTATTAACGTGATTTCATGTGTAAATTGTGGCAATGAAAGTAAATATCACGGAAAACAAGTAAATAAATATGTATTTCAATCAGTCAGCTTTACATGCTTATAAAGGCAATTCATGTGTAAATTGTGGGACTTAATGTTAATATCACGGAAAACAAATAAAAATGGTGTACTTGAATCAGTCGCAGTTTTACATGTTTATAAAGGCAATTCATGTGTAAATTGTGGGAATGAATCATAATATCACGGGAAAAAGTAAAAAAAGTGAATTTCAATCAGTCAATTTTAGCTGTATTAACGTGGATTCATGTGTAAATTGTGGGAATGAATGTCAATATCAATTAATACAAGTAAAAAAGGTCAATTTTAATTAGTCAGGTTTAGGTCTATTAACTTGGATTGATGTGTAAATTGTGGGAATGAATGTAAATATCACAGAAAACAAGTAAAAAGGGTGTATTTCAATCAGTCAGGATTAGCTGTATTATCGTGAATTCATGTTTAAATTGTGGGAATGAATGTAAATATCACAGAAAACAAGTAAAAATGGTGTATTTCAATCAGTCAGTTTGCCCAGTATTTACGTCAATTCATGTGAAAAATGTGGGAAGGAATGTTACTATCACGGAGAACAAGCAAAAAAGGTTTATTTCAATCAGTAATTTTTGCTGTATTAACGGGGATTCATGTGTAAATTGTGGGAATGAAAATTAATATCAGGGAAAACAAGTAAAAAAGTGTATTTCAATTAGTCAGGTTTAGCTCTATTAACGTAGATTCATGTGTAAATTGTGGGAATGAATGTTAATATCACGGAACAAAAGTAAAAAAGGGTGTATTTCAATCGTCAATTTTAGCTGTATTACCGGGGATTTCTGCGTAAATTGTGGGAATGAATGTTAATATCACTTAAAACAAGTAAAAATGTTTTATTTCAATCAGTCAGTTTTCTCTGTATTAACGTGGATTCGCGTGTAAATTGTGTGAATGAATGTTAATATCACGGGAAAAAGTAAAATGGTGAATTTCAATCAGTCAATTTTAGCTGTATTAACGTGGATTCATGTGTAAACTGTGGGAATGAATGTAAATATCCCGGAAAACAAGTAAAAAAGGTGTATTTCAATTAGTCAGGACTACCTGTATTTAGGTGGATTCATGTGTAAATTGTGGGAATTAATGTTAATATCACGGAAAACAAGTAAAAGTGGTGCAAGTCAATCAGTCAGGATTAGCTGTCTTAACGTGGATTCATGTGTAATTTGTGGGAATGAATGTTAATATCACGCAACGAAAATAAAAAGGGTGTATTTCAATCGTCAATTTGAGCTGTATTACCGGGCATTTCTGCGTAAATTGTGGGAATGAATGTGAACATCACTTAAAACAAGAAAAAATGGTGTATTTGAATGAGTCAGTTTTCTCTGTATTAACGTGGATTCATGTGTAAATTGTGGGAATGAATGTTAATATCACGGAAAAGAAGTAAAAAAGTGTTTTTCAATCAGTCAGTTTTAGCTGTATTAACGTGGGTTCATGTGTAAAGTGTGGTAATGAATGTCAATATCACTTAACACAAGTGAAAAAGGTCTATTTTAATTAATCAGGTTTAGGTGTATTAACGTAGATTGATGTGTAAATTGTGGGAATGAATGTTAATATCACAGAAAATAAGTAAAAAAAGTGTATTTCAATCAGTCAGTTTTACATGTATCTAAGTCAATTCATGTGTAAATTGTGGGAATGAATGTTAATATCACGGAAAACAAGTAAAAAAGGTGTAAGTCAGTCAGTGAGGATAAGCTGTATTAACGTGATATCATGTGTAAATTGTGGCAATGAATGTTAATTTCACGGAAAACAAGTAAAAGAGAGTGTATTTCAATAAGTCAGCTTAACATGCTTATAAAGGCAATTCATGTGTAAATTGTGGGACTTAATGATAATATCACGGAAAACAAATAAAAATGGTGTAATTTAATCAGTCGGTTTTAGATGTTTATCAAGTCAATTCATGTGTAAATTGTGGGAATTAATGTAAATATCACGGAAAACAAGTAAAAGTGGTGCAAGTCAATCAGTCAGGATTAGCTGTCTTACCGTGGATTCATGTGTAATTTGTGGGAATGAATGTTAATATATCGGAAAGCAAGTAAAAATGGTGTATTTCAATAAGTCAGACTTCCCTGTATTTACGTTAATTCATGTGTAAATAGTGGGAATGAATGTTAATATCACGGAAAACAAGTAAAAGAAAGTGCATTTCAATCAGTCAGCTTTACATGCTTATAAAAGCAATTCATGTGTAAATTGTGGACTTAATGTTAATATCACGGAAAACAAGTAAAAATGGTGTACTTGAATCAGTCACAGTTTTACATGTTTATAAAGGCAATTCATGTGTAAATAGTGGGAATGAATGTTAATATCACGAAAACAAATAAAAATGGTTTAATTTAATCAGTCGGATTTACATGTTTATCAAGTCATTTCATGTGTAAATTGTGGGAATTAATGTTAATATCACGGAAAACAAGTAAAACAGGTGTACTTTACTCAGTCAGTTTTAAATGTTTATAAAGTCAATTCATGTGTAAATTGTGGGAAAGAATGTTAAAATTACGGAAAAGAAGTAAAAATGGTGAATTTCAATCAGTCAATTTTAGCTGTATTAACGTGGATTCCTGTCTAAATTGTGGGAATGAATGTTAATATCACAGAAAACAAGTAAAAGGAGTGTATTTCAATCCATCAGTTTTCCCTGTATTTACCTTTATTTATGTGTAAATTGTGGGAATAAATGTTAATATCACGGAACAAAAGTAAAAAGGGTGAATTTCAATCAGTCACTTTTACCTGTACATAAAGTCAATTCATGAGTAAATTGTGGGAATGAGTGCTAATATCACGAAAAAAAGTAAAAAAGGTGTATTTCAATTAGTCAGTTTTAAATGTTTATAAAGTCAATTTATGTGTCAATTGTGGGAATTAATTATAATATCACGGAAAACAAGTAAAAATTGTGTTATTCAATCAGTCAGTTTGCCCAGTATTTTCGTCCATTCATGTGTAAATTGTGGGAATTAATGTTAAAATCACGGAAAACAAGTAAAACAAGGGTAATTGAATAAGTCAGGACTAGCTGTGTTAAGGTGGTTTCATGTGTAAATTGTGGGAATAAATGTTAATATCAAAGAAAAAAGTAAAAAGGGTGTATTTCAATCAGTCAATTGTAGCTGTATTAACGGGGATTTCTGCGTAAATTGTGGGAATCAATGCTAATATCAGGGAAAATAAGTAAAAAGGGTGTATTACAATCAGTTAATTTTAGCTGTATTAACTTTAATTCATGTGTAAAATGTGGGAATGAATGTTAATATCACGGGAAACAAGTAAAAAGGTGTATTTCAAGCAGTCAGTTTTACATTTTTATAAAGTCAATTCATGTGTAAATTGTGGGAATTAATTTTAACATTACGGAACACAAGTAAAAATAGTGTATTTCAATCAGTCAGTTTCCCTTTATTAACATGAATGAACATGACAATTAACATGAATGGGAATGAACGTCAATATCACGGAAAAAAAGTAAAAAAGGTGTATTTCAATTAGTCAGGTTTAGCTCTATTAACGTAGAATCATGTGTATTCTATGTTAGTTAATACATGAAATTTATTAACTTTAGTTAATTAGGCACGGATTTTTCATATTGCGTGACTGTTTTTTAATGCTAATCAACAACCAAAATTAACAGGGCCACACCAAGGGTGCGTTGATTACTTGACACAGGCAAGGTATTTTAATCTGGCACCAATCGTAAAATATCACGCATAGCGATGCTGCCTGTATCTAATCTCAGCTTGATGAAAGTGACAAGCACAATAAACCAATCAGAGCTCCCAACACAGCAGGCTAACCAGCGACAAGCCAATCAAATTAAGCGAATCACCACGCAAAATACTCCCTTTATAAGACAATGCAAAGCCCTCAAAGGGCAACAATTTACAAACAAAGCAACATATACATAGTTGCCAAGCAAATCAAGGAAACAAAAATTTAATTTGAACGAAAGCTAGGTGAGATGGCTAAAAGCAAGTCAATTAAACAAGGCATACGGAGAAGTACGCGACCTTCTACAGCGGCGACTACTGCTAGTTCATGGCCCAGTGTTGCAACCGAAGCCAACACGGCAATAGAAGGCTCTCTGGCTACCATCGTCCGCGAACTGATGACCGCCAACAAGCCTCCACAGACGGATAGACCAGCCAATACGCCGCAGCCAGTTTCACTCGAAACGTTGCATCTTCCAAGCAGTTCAGCCCCACCGATGATGCCGGCCACGTACACCATCAATGCCTTCTCGCCGGAGGTTTCCAACAGCCTCGTCAGACAAATCCAGAGCGGTGAGTTTTTTGAATTATCAAAAATTAGTCACTCAGAACCTCCAGAAATTATCTCCCCCGGCACCACAAGTTTTCCATTTGAATGGGGGATGATAACGACTTGAAGATTGTTAAGCACGATGTACTGGGGAAGGATCGACCAACAATTCTGGTTTGATGACGTTTACAGCCGGCCCACAAGATCAAGAGGATTGTATTTTTAACAAAGAACCCTTTAACAGTAAATCCCTTGCGGCAAAAAGGGACGACGTATGCCGCAGGTTTAATATCGAACGCTTTTGTAAAGAGGCTACCTGCCGATTTAAACATGTATGCAACAGACCGGGCTGTGGGGGAAAGCATGCTGGAAACAGATGCACCCTCGTCATCAACCCCGGCTCTGGAAAACATTACTACTTCGTTATCTCGTAGTTTAAAACCGTTGAGTAGAATTGATGTCGTTCATCTAGAACTCGCTTTAGACACCCATCCTGATTGTTTTTTTTTTTGTTTTTTTTTTTTTTGTTTTTTTTTTGTTTTTTTTTTTTTTTCGCTTCTGACCTGTGTACCGGACTACGGGAGGGTGTTTCAATTAGCGACCACAGCCCTAGAATACCCAGGCGTTCTCCGAATCCACCCACTGCTTCACTTCACCCGGACAAAATTACCGAAAATCTTAACAAAGAGGTCTCCTTAGAGCGCCCAGTGGGCCCCTTTTTCAGAGCCGCCGTTTCCAAACCTGCAAGTTTCCCCCCTGGGGGTAGTTCCGGCAAACTGTTCCGAAAAATTCCGCACAATTTTTCATTTGTCTTATCCGAATTCGATCAATTCTTTCCTTGACAAGGACTCGCATTCTTTAAAATATGTAATAATCGATGAAGCAATTGCAGAGCCTCAACGTCTCGGGCTTGGTTCATTTATGGCCAAAACAGACATCGAATCTGCCTTTCGTCTAATTCAAGTCCATCCAAACGACTGGGAATTATTGGGTATGAACTGGAACGGGGGTTTCTATTTCGAAAAATTCTTGCTTATTGGCCTACGCGGCGGTCCTTTTCTCTTCAATCAATATGCTACCGCGATTCACTGGATACTGGAACATAAGTGTGTAATTTCCTACGTGACACACTTCCTAGACGATTTCTTGATTATCGAACCTAAAAATCCTGATTCCCCGTTTGACAAAATTTGTAAGGTCAGCCTTCAAGAAACAGGCATTTCCATCGCGTGGCTAGAGTTGTATGCTATTGTTATGGCCTGCCTTATTTGTGCACCACGCTGGTTTACGAAAAGGATTTATTTTAATGCAATAACGAGTCTGTTGTTTATATCATTACCTCAAAACGTCCCCCTTCCCCAAAGTGATGGCTCTGGTCCATCACCTAACGCTTCTCACTATGCAATATAATTTCTATTTTTTGCTAAACACATCCCGGGAGCAAACAACGAAATAGCTGATTCTCTCTCACGTTTCCAGGTCGATTGTTTCCGACCATTGGCGCCATGGGCCGACCCCCTGCCTCAACAACTCCCGGAGGAAATTTCGCACCTTTGACGCCTTTGTTACACCATTTTCAAGTTTTTCACTCGCCCAAAATACACAAGACTCACACCGCACGGGGGTCAAGCAGTTCCTTACTTTTGCTAAGCGTTCAAAGCTCATGGATTTTAGGGTATTTTGTCCGCCGACGGAATTACTCTATGTTATTTTGCTACTCACATGGCCCCGACTGTCTCACATGACACAATAACAATGTTTCTGGCCGCAGTGAGAGACTTTCATTTACAACACGTTTTTACTTGCAACTTGCAAGATTTCTGTCGACAATATATATTCTTTGATCACTTTCACATTTCCGGGCTGCTTCAGCTGGACACTGCACGTGATCTCGATAACCAAATGATATGGGCCATAATTTGCTCCGCACAATTGGATACAATTGCACATCTAATTTCACGCATTTCTCTATACTCGTTTTTATGGGCAATCGCTGGACGCAATTTGTGGGCAAAAGTGCAAACACTTCATATCACAAAAACTCGGAATAGCACATCAATAACCTATACTGATACAAATCAGTAAAGTATTAGGCTCAACGAGGCCTCGCGTACCTCGTTATGGTTTCGAATCGGGGCCTCGCGTACCCCGTACAAATTAATGGCAAGGCCTCGCGTACCTTATAAAAAGCCAGGGGCCTCGCGTACCCCATCGCAAAATATGTCAAAACAAAACGGACAGCGTCCGTAAATTCCGAGTCAGGGACAGCGTCCCTAAATTCCGAGTCAGGGACAGCGTCCCTAAATTCCAAGTCAGGGACAGCGTCCCTAAATTCCGAGTCAGGGACAGCGTCCCTCAGGGACAGCGCTGCCCCTCCGCTCGCACTTCGTTCCTTGCAAATGCGTTTCCTACACCGCCCACAATATCGTAATTAACTGTTTTAATTTATGTATAACATCATTGATATATTTACGTATTATTACCTAACAATTATGTTGTAAATTATAATGATGATGAAGATGGCTATGTTGTAAATTGATTATGATGACTATTATGATGATGATTATGATGACTCAAAGCATATCGCAATGGTTTGTTCTTGCGATTCTCTGCGGTAGGAGTGAATAATTAAATGTTAGTTAATACATGAAATTTATTAACTTTAGTTAATTAGGCACGGATTTTTCATATTGCGTGACTGTTTTTTAATGCTAATCAACAACCAAAATTAACAGGGCCACACCAAGGGTGCGTTGATTACTTGACACAGGCAAGGTATTTTAATCTGGCACCAATCGTAAAATATCACGCATAGCGATGCTGCCTGTATCTAATCTCAGCTTGATGAAAGTGACAAGCACAATAAACCAATCAGAGCTCCCAACACAGCAGGCTAACCAGCGACAAGCCAATCAAATTAAGCGAATCACCACGCAAAATACTCCCTTTATAAGACAATGCAAAGCCCTCAAAGGGCAACAATTTACAAACAAAGCAACATATACATAGTTGCCAAGCAAATCAAGGAAACAAAAATTTACCCGCCCACCTCCCTATCCACCGATAGAGGCATATCCAAGGTTCTACGAGCTACCTTTCACGAACCACCTGATTAATTGAAAGTCGCAATGCATCTGAGACGCCAAACTTTGCAGGAACTGGCAAAAGTGCAAACACTTCATATCACAAAAACTCGGAATAGCACATCAATAACCTATACTGATACAAATCAGTAAAGTATTAGGCTCAACGAGGCCTCGCGTACCTCGTTATGGTTTCGAATCGGGGCCTCGCGTACCCCGTACAAATTAATGGCAAGGCCTCGCGTACCTTATAAAAAGCCAGGGGCCTCGCGTACCCCATCGCAAAATATGTCAAAACAAAACGGACAGCGTCCGTAAATTCCGAGTCAGGGACAGCGTCCCTAAATTCCGAGTCAGGGACAGCGTCCCTAAATTCCAAGTCAGGGACAGCGTCCCTAAATTCCGAGTCAGGGACAGCGTCCCTCAGGGACAGCGTCCCTGCCCCTCCGCTCGCACTTCGTTCCTTGCAAATGCGTTTCCTACACCGCCCACAATATCGTAATTAACTGTTTTAATTTATGTATAACATCATTGATATATTTACGTATTATTACCTAACAATTATGTTGTAAATTATAATGATGATGAAGATGGCTATGTTGTAAATTATGATTATGATGACTATTATGATGATGATTATGATGACTCAAAGCATATCGCAATGGTTTGTTCTTGCGATTCTCTCTGCGGGTAGGAGTGAATAATTAATTCATGTTTAAATTGTGGGAATTAATGTTAAAATCACGGAAAACAAGTAAAACAAGGGTAATTGAATCAGTCAGGACTAGCTGTGTTAAGGTGTTTCATGTGTAAATTGTAGGAATGAATGTTAATATAACAAAACAAGTGAAAAAAGTGATTCCAATCAGTCAGTTTACATGTATCTAAGTCAATTAATGTGTAAATTTTGGGCATGAATGTTAATATCACGGAAAAAAAGTAAAAATGGTGCATTTCAATCAGCCAGTGTCACCTGTTTTTACGTTAATTCGTGTGTAAATTGTGGAAAGAATTTTAAAATCACGGAAAAGATGTAAAAAAGGTGTAATTCAATCAATCAGGATTCACTGTATTAATGTGGATTCATGTGTAAATTGTGGAATGAATGTTAATATCACGGAAAAAAGTGAAAAGGATGAATTTCAATCAGTCCATTTTACCTGGATGAACGTGGATTTATGTGTAAATTGTGGGAATGAATGTTAAAATCACGGAAAACAAAAAAAGGTGTATTTCAATCAGTCAGTTTTACATGTTTAAAAGTCAATTCATGTGTAAATTGTGGGAATGAAAGTTAATATCACGGAAAACATGTATCTAAGTCAATTAATGTGTAAATTTTGGGCATGAATGTTAATATCACGGAAAAGAAGTGAAAATGGTGCATTTCAATCAGCCAGTGTCACCTGTTTTTACGTTAATTCGTGTGTAAATTGTGGGAAAGAATTTTAAAATCACGGAAAAGATGTAAAAAAGGTGTAATTCAATCAATCAGATTCACTGTATTAATTGGATTCATGTGTAAATTGTGGAATGAATGTTAATATCACGGAAAAAAGTGAAAAGGATGAATTTCAATCAGTCCATTTTACCTTAACGTGGATTTATGTGTAAATTGTGGGAATTAATTTTAATATCACGGATAACAAGTAAAATGGTTTATTCAATCAGTCAGTTTGCCCAGTATTTTCGTCAATTCATGTGTAAATTGTGGGAATGAATGTTAATATCACGGAAAAAAGTGAAAAGGGTGAATTTCAATTAGTCAATTTTACCTGTATTAACGTAGATTCATGCGTAAATTGTGGGAATGAATGTTAATATCACGGAACAAAAGTAAAAAGGGTGTATTTCACAATCAATCAATTTTAGCTGTATTAACGTGGATTTATGTCTGAATTGTGGGAATGAACGTCAATATCACGGAAAACAAGTGAAAAAAGTGTATTTCAATTAGTCAGGTTTAGCTCTATTAACGTAGATTCATGTGTATTCTGTGGGATTTAATGTTAATATCACGGAAAACAAGTAAAAATGGTGTATTTCAATCAGTCAGTTTTACCTGTATATAAAGTTAATTCATGTTTAAATTGTGGGAATTTATGTTAAAATCACAGAAAACAAGTAAGACAAGGGTAATTGAATCAGTCAGGACTAGCTGTGTTAAGGTGGTTTCATGTGTAAATTGTGGGAATGAATGTTAATATCACGGAAAAAAGTAAAAAGGGAGTATTTCAATCAGTCAGTTTTACATGTATATAAAGTCAATTCATCTGTAAATTGTGGGATTGAATGTTAACATCACGGAAGAAAAGGAAAAAGGTGTATTTCAATCAGTTAATTTTTGCTGTATTAACGTGGATTTAAGTCTATATTGTGGGAATGAACGAAAATATCACGGAAAAAAGTAAAAAAGGTGTATTTCAATTAGTCAGTTTTAAATGTTTATAAAGGTCAATTTATGTGTAAATTGTGGAAAGTATTGTTAATATCACGGAAAACAAATAAAAATGGTGTTATTCAATCAGTCAGTTTTCCCAGTATTTTCGTCAATTCATGTGTAAATTGTGGGAATGAATGTTAGTATCACGGGAAAATGTAAAAAGGGTGAATTTCAATGAGTCAATTTTAGCTGTATTAACGTGGATTCATGTGTAAAATGTGGGAATGAATGTAAATATCCTGGAAAACAAGTAAAAAAAGGTGTATTTCAATCAGTCATGTACCTGTAAATAAAGTCAATTTATGTGTAAATTGTGGGAATTAATGTTAATATCACGGAAAACAAGTAAAAATGGTGTTATTCAATCAGTCAGTTGCCCAGTAATTTTGTCAAATCATGTGTAAATTGTGGGAATGAATGTTAATATCACGGAAAAAAGTGAAAAAGGTGAATTTCAATCAGTCAATTTTACCTGTATTACTGTAGATTCATGTGTAAATGTGTGGAATGAATGTTAATATCACGGAACAAAAGAAAAAGGGTGTATTTCAATCGTCAACTTTAGCTGTATTACTCGGATATCTGCGTAAATTGTGGAATGAATGTTAATATCACGGAAAACAAGTAAAAATGGTGATTTCAATCAGTCGGTTTTCTCTGTATTAACGTGGATTCATGTGTAAATTGTAGGAATGAATGTTAATATAACGGAAAACAAGTGAAAAAAGTGTATTTCAATCAGTCAGCTTTACATGTATCTAAGTCAATTAATGTGTAAATTTTGGCATGAATGTTAATATCACGGAAAAAAAGTAAAAATGGTGCATTTCAATCAGCCAGTGTCACCTGTTTTTACGTTAATTCGTGTTTAAATTGTGGGAAAGAATTTTAAAATCGCGGAAAACAAAAAAAAAGGTGTATTTCAATCAGTCAGTTTTACATGTTTATAAAGTCAATTCATGTGTAAATTGTGGGAATGAATTTAATATCACGGAAAACAATTGAAAAAGGTGTATTCAATTAGTCAGGTATAGCTGTATTAACGTAGATTCATGTGTATTCTGTGGGATTTAATATTAATATCACGGAAAACAAGTAAAAATGGTGTATTTCAATCAGTCAGTTTACCTGTATATAAAGTTAATTCAGTGTAAAGTGTGGGAATTAATGTTAAATCACGGAAAACAAGAAAACAAGGGTAATTGAATCAGTCAGGACTAGCTGTGTTATAGTGGTTTCATGTGTAAATTGTGGAATGAATGTTAATATCAAAGAAAAAAGTAAAAAGGGTGTATTCAATCAGTCAATTTTAGCTGTATTAACGTGGATTCATGTGTAAAATGTGGGAATGAATGTAAATATCCTGGAAAACAAGTAAAAAAAGGTGTATTTCAATCAGTCAGTTGTACCTGTAAATAAAGTCAATTTATGTGTAAATTGTGGAATTAATGTTAATATCACGGAAAACAATAAAAATGGTGTTATTCAATCAGTCAGTTTGCCCAGTAATTTTGTCAAATCATGTGTAAATTGTGGGAATGAATGTTAATATCACGGAAAAAAGTGAAAAAGGTGAATTTCAGTCAGTCAATTTACCTGTATTACCTGTAGATTCATGTGTAAATTGTGGGAATGAATGTTAATATCACGGAACAAAAGTAAAAAGGGTGTATTTCAATCGTCAACTTTAGCTGTATTACTGGATTTCTGCGTAAATTGTGGGAATGAATGTTAATATCACGGAAAACAAGTAAAAAAGTGTATTTCAATTAGTCAGTTATAAATGTTTATAAAGTCAATTATGTGTCAATTGTGGGAATTAATTTAATATCACGGAAAAAAGTAAAAATTGTGTTATTCAATTCAGTCAGTTTGCCCAGTTATTTCGTCAATTCATGTGTAAATTGTGGAATGAATGTAAATATCACGGAAAAAGTGAAAAGGTGAATTTCAATCAGTCAATTTTACCTGTATTAACGTAGATTCATGCGTAAATTGTGGGAATGAATGTTAATATCACGGAACAAAAGTAAAAAGGGTGTATTTCAATCAGTCAATTTTAGCTGTATTAACGTGGAGTTATGTCTAAATTCTGGAATGAACGTCAATATCACGGAAAACAAGTGAAAAAAGTGTATTTCAATCAGTGAGTTTTACATGTATCAAGTCAATTAATGTGTAAATTTGGGCTTGGAATGTTAATATCACAGAAAACAAGTAAAAATGGTGGCATTTCAATCAGCCAGTGTCACCTGTGTTTACGGTTAATTCGTGTGTAAATTGTGGGAAAGAATTTTAAAATCACGGAAAAGATTTAAAAAGGTGTAATTCAATCAATCAGGATTCGCTGTATTAAGGTGGATTCATGTGTAAATTGTGGGAATGAATGTTAATATCACGGAAAAAAGTGAAAAGGGTGAATTTCAATAAGTCCATTTTACCTGTATTAACTGGATTTATGTGTAAATTGTGGGAATGAATGTTAATATCACGGAACAAAAGTAAAAAGGGTGAATTTCAATCAATGAGTTTTAGCTGTATTAACGTGGATTCATGTGTAAAATGTGGGGAATGAATTTAAATATCCCGGAAAACAAGTAAAATGGTGTATTGCAAACAGTCAGTTTTACCTTTTTATGAAGTCAATTCATGTGTAAATTTTGGGAATTAATGTTAAAATCACGGAAAACAAGTAAAAAAGTGTAATTTCAATCAGTCAGGACTAGCTGTATTAAGGCGGATTCATGCGTACATTGTGGGAATGAATGTTAATATCACGGAAAAAAAGTAATAAGGGTGTTTTCATAAGTCAATTTTAGCTGTATTAACGGGATTTCTGCGTAAATTGTGGGAATGAATGCTATATCACTGGAAAAATTAAAAAGGGTGTATTTCAATCAGTCAGTTTCCCCTGTATTTACGTTAATTCATGTGTAAATTGTGGAAATGAATGTTAATATCACTGGAAAAAGTAAAAAGGGTGAATTTCAATCAGTCAGTTTTACATGTACATAAAGTCAATTCATGTGTAAATTGTGGGAATGAATGCTAATATCACGGAAAAAAGTAAAAAAGGTGTATTTCAATTAGTCAGTTTTGAATGTTTATAAAGTCAATTTATCTGTCAATTGTGGGAATTAATTTTAATATCACGGACAACAAGTAAAAATGGTGTTATTCAATCAGTCAGTTTGCCCAGTATTTTCGTCAATTCATGTGTAAATTGTGGGAATTGAATGTTAATATCACTGGAAAAAGTAAAAAGGTGAATTTCAATCAGTCAGTTTTACCTGTACATAAAGTCAATTCATGTGTAAATTGTGGGAATGAATGCTAATATCACGGAAAAAAGTAAAAAAGGTGTATTTCAATTAGTCAGTTTTAAATGTATATAAAGTCAATTTATGTGTGAATTGTGGGAATTAATTTTAATATCACGGAAAACAAGTAAAAATGGTGTTATTCAATCAGTCAGTTTGCCCAGTATTTTCGTCAATTCATGTGTAAATTGTGGGAATGAATGTTAATATCACGGAAAAAAGTGAAAAGGGTGTATTTTAATCAGTCAATTTTAGCTGTATTAACGTGGAGTTATGTCTAAATTCTGGGATGAACGTCAATATCACGGAAAACAAGTGAAAAAAGTGTATTTCAATCAGTCAGTTTTACATTATCTAAGTCAATTAATGTGTAAATTTGGGCTGAATGTTAATATCACAGAAAACAAGTAAAAATGGTGCATTTCAATCAGCAGTGTCACCTGTTTTTACGTTAATTCGTGTGTAAATTGTGGGAAAGAATTTTAAATCACAGAAAAGATGTAAAAAAGGTGTAATTCAATCAATCAGATTCGCTGTATTAAGGTGGATTCATGTGTAAATTGTGGGAATGAAGTTAATATCACTGGAAAAAAGTAAAAAGGATGAATTTCAATCAGTCAGTTTTACCTGTACATAAAGTCAATTCATGTGTAAATTGTGGGAATGAATGCTAATATCACGGAAAAAAGTAAAAAAGGTGCATTTCAATTAGTCAGTTTTAAATGTATATAAAGTCAATTTATGTATCAATTGTGGGAATTAATTTTAATATCACGGAAAACAGTAAAAATGGTGTTATTCAATCAGTCAGTTTGCCCAGTATTTTCGTCAATTCATGTGTAAATTGTGGAATGAATGTTAATATCACGGAAAAAAGTGAAAAGGGTGATTTTCAATCAGTCAATTTTACCTTTATTAACGTAGATTCATGCGTAAATTGTGGGAATGAATGTTAATATCACGGAACAAAAGTAAAAAGGGTGTATTTCAATCAGTCAATTTTAGCTGTAATAACGTGGATTTATGTCTAAATTGTGGGAATGAACGTCAATATCACGGAAAACAAGTGAAAAAGTGTATTTCAATCAGTGAGTTTTACATGTATCTAAGTCAATTAATGTGTAAATTTTGGGCTTGAAGTTAATATCACAAAACAAGTAAAAATGGTGCATTTCAATCAGCCAGTGTCACCTGTTTTTACGTTAATTCTTGTGTAAATTGTGGGAAAGAATTTTAAAATCACGGAAAAGATGTAAAAAAGGTGTAATTCAGTCAATCAGGATTCGCTGTATTAACTCGGATTTATGTGTAAATTGTGGGAATGAATGTTAATATCACGGAAAACAAGAAAAAAAGGTGTATTTCAATCAGTCAGTTTACATGTTTATAAAGTCAATTCATGTGTAAATTGTGGGAATGAAAGTTAATATCACGGAAAACAATTGAAAAAGGTTTATTTCAATTAGTCAAGTTTAGCTCTATTAACGTAGATTCATGTGTTTCTGTTGGATTTAATGTTAATATCACGGAAAACAAGTAAAAATGGTGTATTTCAATCAGTCAGTTTTACCTGTACATAAAGGTAATTTCATGTTTAAATTGTGGAATTTATGTTAAAATCACGGAAAACAAGTAAAACAAGGGTAATTGAAATCAGTCAGACTAGACTGTGTTAAGTGGTTTCATGTGTAATTGTGGATTGAATGTTAACATCACGGAAGAAAAGGAAAAGGGTATATTTCAATCAGTTAATTTTTGCTGTATTAACGTGGATTTAAGTCTAAATTGTGGGAATGAACAAAATATCACTTAAAAAAGAAAAAAGGTGTATTTCAATTAGTCAGTTTTAAATGTTTATAAAGTCAATTTATGTGTAAATTGTGGGAAGTATTGTTAATATCACGGAAAACAAGTAAAAATGGTGTTTTTCAATCAGTCAGTTTGCCCAGTATTTTGTCAAATCATGTGTAAATTGTGGGAATGAATGTTAATATCACGGAAAAAAGTGAAAAAGGGTGTATTTCAATCAGTCAATTTTAGCTGTAATAACGTGGATTTATGTCTAAATTGTGGGAATGAACGTCAATATCACGGAAAACAAGTGAAAAAGTGTATTTCAATCAGTGAGTTTTACATGTATCTAAGTCAATTAATGTGTAAATTTTGGGCTTGAATGTTAATATCACAGAAAACAAGTAAAAATGGTGCATTTCAATCAGCCAGTGTCACCTGTTTTTACGTTAATTCGTGTGTAAATTGTGGGAAAGAATTTTAAAAATCACGGAAAAGATGTAAAAAGGTGTAATTCAGTCAATCAGGATTCGCTGTATTAACTCGGATTTATGTGTAAAGTGTGGGAATGAATGTTAATATCACGGAAAACAAGAAAAAAAGGTGTATTTCAATCAGTCAGTTTTACATGTTTATAAAGTCAATTCATGTGTAAATTGTGGGAATGAAAGTTAATATCACGGAAAACAATTGAAAAAGGTTTATTTCAATTAGTCAGGTTTAGCTCTATTAACGTAGATTCATGTGTATTCTGTTGGATTTAATGTTAATATCACGGAAAACAAGTAAAAATGGTGTATTTCAATCAGTCAGTTTTACCTGTATATAAAGGTAATTCATGTTTAAATTGTGGGAATTTATGTTAAAATCACGGAAAACAAGTAAAACAAGGGTAATTGAATCAGTCAGGACTAGCTGTGTTAAGGTGGTTTCATGTGTAAATTGTGGGATTGAATGTTAACATCACGGAAGAAAAGGAAAAAGGGTATATTTCAATCAGTTAATTTTTGCTGTATTAACGTGGATTTAAGTCTAAATTGTGGGAATGAACGAAAATATCACTTAAAAAAGAAAAAAGGTGTATTTCAATTAGTCAGTTTTAAATGTTTATAAAGTCAATTTATGTGTAAATTGTGGGAAGTATTGTTAATATCACGGAAAACAAGTAAAAATGGTGTTTTTCAATCAGTCAGTTTGCCCAGTATTTTTGTCAAATCATGTGTAAATTGTGGGAATGAATGTTAATATCACGGAAAAAAGTGAAAAAGGTGAATTTCAATCAGTCAATTTTACCTGTATTACCGTAGATTCATGTGTAAATTGTGGGAATGAAAGTTAATATCACGGAAAACAATTGAAAAAGGTGTATTTCAATTAGTCAGGTTTAGCTCTATTAAAGTAGATTCATGTGTATTCTGTGGGATTTAATATTAATATCACGGAAAACAAGTAAAAATGGTGTATTTCAATCAGTCAGTTTTACATGTATATAAAGTCAATTCATGTGTAAGTTGTGTGAATGAACGTCAATATCACGGGAAAAAAGTAAAAAAGGTGTATTTCAATTAGTCAGTTTTAAATGTTTATAAAGTCAATTCACGTGTAAAGTGTGGGAAAAAATTTTAAAATTAAGGAAAACAAGTAAAAAAAGTGTGATTCAATCAGTCAGGACTAGCTGTATTTAGGTGGATTCATGTGTAAATTGTGGGAATGAAAGTTAATATAACGGAAAGCAAGTAAAAATGGTGTTCTTCAATCAGTCCGTTTTACATGTATATGTAGTGTTCATGCAATACCTCATGTGCACACAGCATGCACAGCATGTTATATTATGTAATAAGTTATGATGTAATGTAATATTGAATCAGTCAAGATACAGATAGATCAGAATGTAGTCGTGTGCTGACTCCCTCTCTCTAACAACTTCAAGGATATTACAGTATATAAAGTCAATTTATGTGTAAAGTGTGGGAATTAATGTTAATTTCACGCAAAACAAGTAAAAATGGTGTATTTCAATCAGTCAGTGTCACCTGTTTTTACGTTAATTCCCGTGTAAATTGTGGGAAAGAATTTTAAAATCACGGAATAGATGTAAAAAGGTGTAATTCAATCAATCAGGATAAGCTGTATTAAGGTGGATTGATGTGTAAGTTATGGGAATGAATGTTAATATAACGGAAAACAAATAAAAATGGTGGATTTAAATCAGTCAGTTTTACATGTATATAAAGTCAATTCATGTGTAAGTTGTGTGAATGAAAGTTAATATCACGGAAAACAAGTAAAAATGTTGTATTTCAATCAGCCAGTTTTACCTGTATATAAAGTCAATTCATGTGTAAATTGTGGGAATTAATGTTAAAATCACGGAAAACAAGTAAAAAAGGTGAATTTCAATAAGTCAATTTTAGCTGTATTAACGTGGATTCATGTGTAAATTGTGGGAATGAACGTCAATATTGCGGAAAAAATGTAAAAAGAGTGTATTTCAATCAGTCAGTTATCCCTGTATTCACGTTAATTCATGTGTAAAGTCTGGGAATGAATATAAATATCACGGAAAAAAGTAAAAAGGGTGCATTTCAATCAGTCAATTTAAGCTGTATTAACGTGGATTCCTGTCTAAATTATGGGAATGAATGTTAATATCACAGAAAACAAGTAAAAGGAGTGTATTTCAATCAGTCTATTTTCCCTGTATTTACGTTAATTTATGTGTAAATTGTGGGAATAAATGTTAATATCACTTAACACAAGTGAAAAAGGTCTATTTGAATTAGTCAGGTTTAGGTGTATTAACGTGGATTGATGTGTAAATTGTGGGACTTAATGTTAATATCACGGAAAACAAGTAAAAATGGTGTACTTGAATCAGTCACAGTTTTATATGTTTATAAAGGCAATTCATGTGTAAATTGTGGGAATTAATGTTAATATCACGGAAAACAAGTAAAAGTGGCGTAAGTCAATCAGTCAGGATTAGCTGTCTTAATGTGGATTCATGTGTAATTTGTGGGAATGAATGTTAATATAACGGAAAGCAAGTAAAAATGGTGTATTTCATTAAGTCAGATTTCAATGTATTTACGTAAATTCATGTGTAAAAAGTGGGAATGAATGTTAATATCACGGAAAAAAGTGAAAAGGGTGAATTTAAATCATTCAGTTTTCCCTGTATTTACGTTAATTTATGTGTAAATTGTGGGAATAAATGTTAATATCACGGAAAAAAGTGAAAAGGGTGAATTTCAATCAGTCAACTTTACCTTTATTAACGTGGATTCATATGTGAATTGTGGGATTTAATGTTAATATCACGGAAAATAAGTAAAAAAGGTGTATTTTAATCAGTCAGTTTTACATGTTTATAAAGTCAATTCATGTGTAAATTGTAGAAATTAATGTTAATATCACGGAAAACAATTAAAAAAGTGTATTTCAATTAGTCAGGTTTAGCTCTATTAACGTAGATTCATGTGTAAATTGTGGGAATGAATGTTAATATCACGGAAAACAAGTAAAAAAGGTGTAAGTCAATCAGTGAGGATAAGCTGTATTAACGTGATTTCATGTGTAAATTGTGGCAATGAAAGTAAATATCACGGAAAACAAGTAAATAAATATGTATTTCAATCAGTCAGCTTTACATGCTTATAAAGGCAATTCATGTGTAAATTGTGGGACTTAATGTTAATATCACGGAAAACAAATAAAAATGGTGTACTTGAATCAGTCACAGTTTTACATGTTTATAAAGGCAATTCATGTGTAAATTGTGGGAATTAATGTTAATATCACGGAAAACAAGTAAAAAAGTGTATTTCAATTAGTCAGGTTTAGCTCTATTACCGTAGATTCATGTGTAAATTGTGGGAATGAATGTTAATATCACGGAAAACAAGTAAAAAAGGTGTAAGTCAATCAGTGAGGATAAGCTGTATTAACGTGATTTCATGTGTAAATTGTGGCAATGAAAGTAAATATCACGGAAAACAAGTAAATAAAAATGTATTTCAATCAGTCAGCTTTACATGCTTATAAAGGCAATTCATGTGTAAATTGTGGGACTTAATGTTAATATCACGGAAAACAAATAAAAATGGTGTACTTGAATCAGTCACAGTTTTACATGTTTATAAAGGCAATTCATGTGTAAATTGTGGGAATTAATGTTAATATCACGGAAAACAAGTAAAAAAGTGTATTTCAATTAGTCAGGTTTAGCTCTATTAACGTAGATTCATGTGTAAATTGTGGGAATTAATGTTAATATCACGGAAAACAAGTAAAAAAGTGTTTTTCAATCAGTCAGTTTTAGCTGTATTAACGTGGGTTCATGTGTGAAGTGTGGTAATGAATGTCAATATCACTTAACACAAGTGAAAAAGGTCTATTTTAATTAATCAGGTTTAGGTGTATTAACGTAGATTGATGTGTAAATTGTGGGAATGAATGTTAATATCACAGAAAATAAGTAAAAAAAGTGTATTTCAATCAGTCAGTTTTACATGTATCTAAGTCAATTCATGTGTAAAATGTGGGAATGAATGTTAATATCACGGAAAACAAGTAAAAAAGGTGTAAGTCAATCAGTGAGGATAAGCTGTATTAACGTGATTTCATGTGTAAATTGTGGCAATGAATGTTAATTTCACGGAAAACAAGTAAAAGTGGTGCAAGTCAATCAGTCAGGATTAGCTGTCTTACCGTGGATTCATGTGTAATTTGTGGGAATGAATGTTAATATATCGGAAAGCAAGTAAAAATGGTGTATTTCAATAAGTCAGACTTCCCTGTATTTACGTTAATTCATGTGTAAATAGTGGGAATGAATGTTAATATCACGGAAAACAAGTAAAAGAAAGTGTATTTCAATCAGTCAGCTTTACATGCTTATAAAAGCAATTCATGTGTAAATTGTGGGACTTAATGTTAATATCACGGAAAACAAGTAAAAATGGTGTACTTGAATCAGTCACAGTTTTACATGTTTATAAAGGCAATTCATGTGTAAATAGTGGGAATGAATGTTAATATCACGAAAACAAATAAAAATGGTTTAATTTAATCAGTCGGATTTACATGTTTATCAAGTCATTTCATGTGTAAATTGTGGGAATTAATGTTAATATCACGGAAAACAAGTAAAACAGGTGTACTTTACTCAGTCAGTTTTAAATGTTTATAAAGTCAATTCATGTGTAAATTGTGGGAAAGAATGTTAAAATTACGGAAAAGAAGTAAAAATGGTGAATTTCAATCAGTCAATTTTAGCTGTATTAACGTGGATTCCTGTCTAAATTGTGGGAATGAATGTTAATATCACAGAAAACAAGTAAAAGGAGTGTATTTCAATCCATCAGTTTTCCCTGTATTTACCTTTATTTATGTGTAAATTGTGGGAATAAATGTTAATATCACGGAAAAAAGTGAAAAGGGTGAATTTCAATCAGTCAACTTTACCTGTATTAACGTGGATTCATATGTGAATTGTGGGAATTAATGTTAATATCACGGAAACGAAATAAAAAAGGTGTATTTTAATCAGTCAGTTTTACATGTTTATAAAGTCAATTCATGTGTAAATTGTAGAAATTAATGTTAATATCACGGAAAACAAGTAAAAAAGTGTATTTCAATTAGTCAGGTTTAGCTCTATTAACGTAGATTCATGTGTAAATTGTGGGAATGAATGTTAATATCACGGAAAACAAGTAAAAAAGGTGTAAGTCAATCAGTGAGGATAAGCTGTATTAACGTGATTTCATGTGTAAATTGTGGCAATGAAAGTAAATATCACGGAAAACAAGTAAATAAATATGTATTTCAATCAGTCAGCTTTACATGCTTATAAAGGCAATTCATGTGTAAATTGTGGGACTTAATGTTAATATCACGGAAAACAAATAAAAATGGTGTACTTGAATCAGTCGCAGTTTTACATGTTTATAAAGGCAATTCATGTGTAAATTGTGGGAATGAATGATAATATCACGGGAAAAAGTAAAAAAAGTGAATTTCAATCAGTCAATTTTAGCTGTATTAACGTGGATTCATGTGTAAATTGTGGGAATGAATGTCAATATCAATTAATACAAGTAAAAAAGGTCAATTTTAATTAGTCAGGTTTATGTCTATTAACTTGGATTGATGTGTAAATTGTGGGAATGAATGTAAATATCACAGAAAACAAGTAAAAAGGGTGTATTTCAATCAGTCAGGATTAGCTGTATTATCGTGAATTCATGTTTAAATTGTGGGAATGAATGTAAATATCACAGAAAACAAGTAAAAATGGTGTATTTCAATCAGTCAGTTTGCCCAGTATTTACGTCAATTCATGTGAAAAATGTGGGAAGGAATGTTACTATCACGGAGAACAAGCAAAAAAGGTTTATTTCAATCAGTAATTTTTGCTGTATTAACGGGGATTCATGTGTAAATTGTGGGAATGAAAATTAATATCAGGGAAAACAAGTAAAAAAGTGTATTTCAATTAGTCAGGTTTAGCTCTATTAACGTAGATTCATGTGTAAATTGTGGGAATGAATGTTAATATCACGGAACAAAAGTAAAAAGGGTGTATTTCAATCGTCAATTTTAGCTGTATTACCGGGGATTTCTGCGTAAATTGTGGGAATGAATGTTAATATCACTTAAAACAAGTAAAAATGTTTTATTTCAATCAGTCAGTTTTCTCTGTATTAACGTGGATTCGCGTGTAAATTGTGTGAATGAATGTTAATATCACGGGAAAAAGTAAAATGGTGAATTTCAATCAGTCAATTTTAGCTGTATTAACGTGGATTCATGTGTAAACTGTGGGAATGAATGTAAATATCCCGGAAAACAAGTAAAAAAGGTGTATTTCAATTAGTCAGGACTACCTGTATTTAGGTGGATTCATGTGTAAATTGTGGGAATTAATGTTAATATCACGGAAAACAAGTAAAAG
Organism: Sanderia malayensis; assembly: GCA_013076295.1. Taxonomy (NCBI): domain Eukaryota; kingdom Metazoa; phylum Cnidaria; class Scyphozoa; order Semaeostomeae; family Pelagiidae; genus Sanderia; species Sanderia malayensis. The sequence continues at coordinate 15,432 of RQOL01000762.1, read as the reverse complement.
TGGTGCAAGTCAATCAGTCAGGATTAGCTGTCTTAACGTGGATTCATGTGTAATTTGTGGGAATGAATGTTAATATCACGCAACGAAAATAAAAAGGGTGTATTTCAATCGTCAATTTGAGCTGTATTACCGGGCATTTCTGCGTAAATTGTGGGAATGAATGTGAACATCACTTAAAACAAGAAAAAATGGTGTATTTGAATGAGTCAGTTTTCTCTGTATTAACGTGGATTCATGTGTAAATTGTGGGAATGAATGTTAATATCACGGAAAAGAAGTAAAAAAGTGTTTTTCAATCAGTCAGTTTTAGCTGTATTAACGTGGGTTCATGTGTAAAGTGTGGTAATGAATGTCAATATCACTTAACACAAGTGAAAAAGGTCTATTTTAATTAATCAGGTTTAGGTGTATTAACGTAGATTGATGTGTAAATTGTGGGAATGAATGTTAATATCACAGAAAATAAGTAAAAAAAGTGTATTTCAATCAGTCAGTTTTACATGTATCTAAGTCAATTCATGTGTAAATTGTGGGAATGAATGTTAATATCACGGAAAACAAGTAAAAAAGGTGTAAGTCAATCAGTGAGGATAAGCTGTATTAACGTGATTTCATGTGTAAATTGTGGCAATGAATGTTAATTTCACGGAAAACAAGTAAAAGAGAGTGTATTTCAATAAGTCAGCTTAACATGCTTATAAAGGCAATTCATGTGTAAATTGTGGGACTTAATGATAATATCACGGAAAACAAATAAAAATGGTGTAATTTAATCAGTCGGTTTTAGATGTTTATCAAGTCAATTCATGTGTAAATTGTGGGAATTAATGTTAATATCACGGAAAACAAGTAAAAGTGGTGCAAGTCAATCAGTCAGGATTAGCTGTCTTACCGTGGATTCATGTGTAATTTGTGGGAATGAATGTTAATATATCGGAAAGCAAGTAAAAATGGTGTATTTCAATAAGTCAGACTTCCCTGTATTTACGTTAATTCATGTGTAAATAGTGGGAATGAATGTTAATATCACGGAAAACAAGTAAAAGAAAGTGTATTTCAATCAGTCAGCTTTACATGCTTATAAAAGCAATTCATGTGTAAATTGTGGGACTTAATGTTAATATCACGGAAAACAAGTAAAAATGGTGTACTTGAATCAGTCACAGTTTTACATGTTTATAAAGGCAATTCATGGGTAAATAGTGGGAATGAATGTTAATATCACGAAAATAAATAAAAATGGTTTAATTTAATCAGTCGGATTTACATGTTTATCAAGTCATTTCATGTGTAAATTGTGGGAATTAATGTTAATATCACGGAAAACAAGTAAAACAGGTGTACTTTACTCAGTCAGTTTTAAATGTTTATAAAGTCAATTCATGTGTAAATTGTGGGAAAGAATGTTAAAATTACGGAAAAGAAGTAAAAATGGTGAATTTCAATCAGTCAATTTTAGCTGTATTAACGTGGATTCCTGTCTAAATTGTGGGAATGAATGTTAATATCACAGAAAACAAGTAAAAGGAGTGTATTTCAATCCATCAGTTTTCCCTGTATTTACCTTTATTTATGTGTAAATTGTGGGAATAAATGTTAATATCACGGAAAAAAGTGAAAAGGGTGAATTTCAATCAGTCAACTTTACCTGTATTAACGTGGATTCATATGTGAATTGTGGGAATTAATGTTAATATCACGGAAAAGAAATAAAAAAGGTGTATTTTAATCAGTCAGTTTTACATGTTTATAAAGTCAATTCATGTGTAAATTGTAGAAATTAATGTTAATATCACGGAAAACAAGTAAAAAAGTGTATTTCAATTAGTCAGGCTTAGCTCTATTAACGTAGATTCATGTGTAAATTGTGGGAATGAATGTTAATATCACGGAAAACAAGTAAAAAAGGTGTAAGTCAATCAGTGAGGACAAGCTGTATTAACGTGATTTCATGTGTAAATTGTGGCAATGAAAGTAAATATCACGGAAAACAAGTAAATAAATATGTATTTCAATCAGTCAGCTTTACATGCTTATAAAGGCAATTCATGTGTAAATTGTGGGACTTAATGTTAATATCACGGAAAACAAATAAAAATGGTGTACTTGAATCAGTCGCAGTTTTACATGTTTATAAAGGCAATTCATGTGTAAATTGTGGGAATGAATCATAATATCACGGGAAAAAGTAAAAAAAGTGAATTTCAATCAGTCAATTTTAGCTGTATTAACGTGGATTCATGTGTAAATTGTGGGAATGAATGTCAATATCAATTAATACAAGTAAAAAGGTCAATTTTAATTAGTCAGGTTTAGGTCTATTAACTTGGATTGATGTGTAAATTGTGGGAATGAATGTAAATATCACAGAAAACAAGTAAAAAGGGTGTATTTCAATCAGTCAGGATTAGCTGTATTATCGTGAATTCATGTTTAAATTGTGGGAATGAATGTAAATATCACAGAAAACAAGTAAAAATGGTGTATTTCAATCAGTCAGTTTGCCCAGTATTTACGTCAATTCATGTGAAAAATGTGGGAAGGAATGTTACTATCACGGAGAACAAGCAAAAAAGGTTTATTTCAATCAGTAATTTTTGCTGTATTAACGGGGATTCATGTGTAAATTGTGGGAATGAAAATTAATATCAGGGAAAACAAGTAAAAAAGTGTATTTCAATTAGTCAGGTTTAGCTCTATTAACGTAGATTCATGTGTAAATTGTGGGAATGAATGTTAATATCACGGAACAAAAGTAAAAAGGGTGTATTTCAATCGTCAATTTTAGCTGTATTACCGGGGATTTCTGCGTAAATTGTGGGAATGAATGTTAATATCACTTAAAACAAGTAAAAATGTTTTATTTCAATCAGTCAGTTTTCTCTGTATTAACGTGGATTCGCGTGTAAATTGTGTGAATGAATGTTAATATCACGGGAAAAGGTAAAATGGTGAATTTCAATCAGTCAATTTTAGCTGTATTAACGTGGATTCATGTGTAAACTGTGGGAATGAATGTAAATATCCCGGAAAACAAGTAAAAAAGGTGTATTTCAATTAGTCAGCACTACCTGTATTTAGGTGGATTCATGTGTAAATTGTGGGAATGAATGGTAATATAGAGGAAAACAAGTAAAAATGGTGTATTTGAATCAGCCAATGTCATCTGTATTTACGTCAATTCATGTGTAAATTGTGGGAATGAATGTCAATATCACTTAATACAAGTACAAAAGGTGTGATTTAATCAGTCAGTTTTACATGTTTATCAAGTCAATTCATGTGTAAATTGTGGGAATAAATGTTAATATCACGGAAAAAAGTGAAATGGGTGAATTTCAATCAGTGAACTTTACCTGTATTAACGTGGATTCACATGTAAATTGTGGGAATGAATGTTAATATCACGGAAAATAAGTAAAAAAGGTGTATTTTAATCAGTCAGTTTTACATGTTTATAAAGTCAATTCATGTGTAAATTGTGGGAATTAATGTTAAAATCACAGAAAAAAAGTAAATAAAGTGTAATTCAATCAGTCAGGACTAGCTGTATTAAGGTGGATTCATGCGTAAATTGTGGGAATGAATGTCAATATCACGGAAAAAAAGTAAAAAATGTGTAATTCAATCAGTCAGGATTAGCTGTATTAACGTGGATTCATGTTTAATTTGTGGGAATGAAATTCAAAACCACGGAAAAAAGTAAAAAAGGTGTGTTTCAATTAGTCAGCTTTAAATGTTTATAAAGTCAATTCACGTGTAAAGTGTGGGAAAGAATGTTAAAATTACGGAAAACAATTAAAAAAGGGGTAATTCAATCAGTCAGGATTAACTGTTTTAACGTGGATTCGTGTGTAATTTGTGAGAATGAATGTTAAAATCACGGAAAAAAGTAAAAATGGTGAATTTCAATCAGTCAGTTTTCCCTGTATTTACGTTAATTCATGTCTAAATTGTGGGAATGAATGTTAATATCACAGGAAGAAGAAAAAAGGGTGAATTTCAATCAGTGCATTTTAGCTGTATTAACGTGGATTCATGTGTAAAATGTGGGAATGAATGCTAATATAACGGAAAGCAAGTAAAAATGGTGTTGTTCAATCAGTCCGTTTTACATGCATATAAAGTCAATTTATGTGTAAAGTGTGGGAATTAATGTTACTTTCACGGAAAACAAGTAAGAATGGTGCATTTCAATAAGTCAGTTTTTCCTGTATTTACCTTAATTCATGTGTAAATTGTGGGAATGAATGATAATATCACGGGAAAAAGTAAAAAGGGTGAATTTAAATCAGTCAATTTTAGCTGTATTAACGGGGATTCATTTGTAAATTGTTGGAATGAATGTTAATATCGCAGAAAACAAGTAAAAAAGGTGTATTTCAATCAGTCAGGATTAGCTGTATTATCGTGAATTCATGTTTAAATTGTGGGAATGAATGTAAATATCACAGAAAACAAGTAAAAATGGTGTAATTCAATCAGCCAGTTTGCCCAGTATTTACGTCAATTCATGTGAAAAATGTGGGAAGGAATGTTACTATGACGGAGAACAAGCAAAAAAGGTTTATTTCAATCAGTAATTTCTGCTGTATTAACGTGGATTCATGCGTAAATTGTGGGAATGAAAGTTAATATCAGGGAAAACAAGTAAAAATGTGTATTTCAATTAGTCAGGTTTAGCTCTATTAACGTAGATTCATGTGTAAATTGTGGGAATGAATGTTAATATAACGGAACAAAAGTAAAAAGGGTGTATTTCAATCGTCAATTTTAGCTGTATTACCGGGGATTTCTGCGTAAATTGTGGGAATGAATGTTAATATCACTTAAAACAAGTAAAAATCTTTTATTTCAATCAGTCAGTTTTCTCTGTATTAACGTGGATTCGTGGGTAAATTGTGGGAATGAATGTTAATATCACGGGAAAAAGTAAAATGGTAAATTTCAATCCGTCAATTTTAGCTGTATTAACGTGGATTCATGTGTAAAATGTGGGAATGAATGTAAATATCCCGGAAAACAAGTAAAAAAGGTGTATTTCAATTGGTCAGGACAACCTGTATTTAGGTGGATTCATGTGTAAATTGTCGGAATGAATGGTAATATAGCGGAAAACAAGTAAAAATGGTGTATTTGAATCAGCCAATGTCATCTGTATTTACGTCAATTCATGTGTAAATTGTGGGAAAGAATGTTAATATCACGCAACAAATGTAAAAAGGGTGTATTTCAATTGTCAATTTTAGCTGTATTACCAGGGATTTCTGCGTAAATTGTGGGAATGAATGTTAATATCAATTAAAACAAGTAAAAATGGTGTATTTCAATCAGTCAGTTTTCTCTGTATTAACGTGGATTCATGTGTAAATTGTGGGAATGAATGTTAATATCACGGAAAAGAGGTGAAAAAGTGTATTCCCATCAGTCGGTTTTAGCTGTATTAACGTGAGTTCATGTGTAAATTGTGGGAATATATGTCAATGTCACTTAATACAAGTAAAAAAGGTGTGATTTAATCAGTCAGTTTTACATGTTTATAAAGTCAATTCATGTGTAAATTGTGGGAATTAATGTTAAAATCACAGAAAAAAAGTAAATAAAGTGTTTTTCAATCAGTCACTTTTAACTGTATTAACGTGAGTTCATGTGTAATTTGTGGGCATGAACGTCAATATCACGGAAAAAAATAAAAAAGGTGCATTTCAATTAGTCAGTTTTAAATGTTTATAAAGTCAATTTATGTGTCAATTGTGGGAATTAATTTTAATAATACGGAAAACAAGTAAAAATCGTGTTATTCAATCAGTCAGCTTGCCCAGTATTTTCGTCAATTCATGTGTAAATTGTGGGAATCAATGTTAATATCACGGAAAAAAGTGAAAAGGGTGAATTTCAATCAGTCAATTTTACCTGTATTAACGTAGATTCATGCGTAAATTGTGGGAATGAATGTTAATATCACGGAACAAAAGTAAAAAGGGTGTATTTCAACCAGTCAATTTTAGCTGTATTAACGTGGATTTATGTCTAAATTGTGGGAATGAACGTCAATATCACGGGAAAAAATTAAAAAAGGTGTATTTCAATTTGTCTGTTTTAAATGTTTATAAAGACAATTTATGTGTAATTTGTGGGAATGAATGTTAATATCACGGAACAAAAGTAAAAAGGGTGTATTTCAATCGTCAACTTAAGCTGTATTACTGGGGATTTCTGCGTAAAATGTGGGAATGAATGTTAATATCACGGAAAACAAGTAAAAATGGTGTATTTCAATCAGTCGGTTTTCTCTGTATTAACGTGGATTCATGAGTAAATTGTAGAAATGAATGTTAATATAACGGAAAACAAGTGAAAAAAGTGTATTTCAATCAGTCAGTTTTACATGTATCTAAGTCAATTAATGTGTAAATTTTGGGCATGACTGTTAATATCACGGAAAACATGTAAAAATGGTACATTTCAACCAGCCAGTGTCACCTGTTTTTACGTTAATTCGTGTGTAAATTGTGGGAAAGAATTTTGAAATCACGGAAAAGATGTAAAAATGGTGTAATTCAATAAATCAGGATTCGCTGTATTAAGGTGGATTCATGTGTAAATTGTGGGAATGAATGTTAATATCACGGAAAACAAGTAATTAAGGTGTACCTTAGTCTAATGAACTGTATCATCGTGGATTCATGTGTAAATTGTGGGAATGAATGTAAATATCACGGAAAAAAGTAAAAAGTGTGCATTTCAATCAGTCAATTTTAGCTGCATTAACGTGGATTCCTGTCTAAATTATGGGAATGAATGTTAATATCACAGAAAACAAGTAAAAGGAGTGTATTTCAATCAGTCAGTTTTCCCTGTATTTACGTTAATATATGTGTAAATTGTGGGAATAAATGTTAATATCACGGAAAAAAGTGAAAAGGGTGAATTTCAATCAGTCAACTTTACCTGTAATAACGTGGATTTTTATAAAGTCAATTCATGTGTAAATTGTGGGAATGAATGTTAATATCACGGGAAACAAGTAAAAAGGTGTATTTCAATCAGTCAGTTTTACATTTTTATAAAGTCAATTCACGTGTAAAGTGTGGGAAAGAATGTTAAAATTACGGAAAACAATTAAAAAAGGGGGAATTCAATCAGTCAGGGTTAACTGTTTTAACGTGGATTCATGTGTAATTTATGAGAATGAATGTTAAAATCACGGAAAACAAGTAAAAAAAGTGTGATTCAATCAGTCAGGACTAGCTGTATTTAGGTGGATTCATGTGTAAATTGTGGGAATGAATGTTAATATAACGGAAAGCAAGTAAAAATGGTGTTCTTCAATCAGTCCATTTTACATGTATATGTAGTGTTCATGCAATACCTCATGCGCACACAGCATGCACAACATGTTATATTATATAATAAGTTATGATGTAATGTATTATTGAATCAGTCAAGATACAGATATATCGGAATGTAGTCGTGTGCTGACTCCCTCTCGCTAACAACTTCAAAGATATTACAGTATATAAAGTCAATTTATGTGTAAAGTGTAGGAATTAATGTTAGCTTCACGGAAAAGAAGTAAAAATGGTGTATTTCAATCAGCCAGTGTCACCTGTTTTTACGTTAATTCCCGTGTAAATTTTGGGAAAGAATTTTAAAATCACGGAATAGATGTAAAAAAGGTGTAATTCAATCAATCAGGATTAGCTGTATTAGGGTGGATTGATGTGTAAGTTATGGGAATGAATGTTAATATAACGGAAAAAAAAATAAAAATGGTGTATTTCAATCAGTCAGTTTTACATGTATATAAAGTCAATTCCTGTGTAAGTTTTGTGAAAGAAAGTTAATATCACGGAAAACAAGTAAAAATGGTGTATTTCAATCAGTCAGTTTTTAATGTATTTACCTTAATTCATGTGTATACTGTGGAAATGAATGAAAATATCACGGGAAAAAGTAAAAAGGGTGAATTTCAATCAGTCAATTTTAGCTGTATTAACGTGGATTCATGTGTAAATTGTGGAAAAAAAGTAAAAAGAGTGTATTTCAATCAGTCAGTTATCCCTGTATTTACGTTAATTCATGTGTAAATTGTGGGAATGAAGGTTAATATCACGGAAAAAAGTGAAAAGGGTGAATTTCAATCAGTCAATTTTACCTGTATTAACGTGGATTCATGTGTAAATTGTGGGAATGAATGTTAATATCACGGAAAAAAAGTAAAAAAGGTGTAATTCAGTCAGTCAGGATTAGCTGTATTAACGTGGATTCATGTGTAATTTGTGGGAATGAAAGTCAAAATCACGGAAAAAAGTAAATAAGGTTTGTTTCAATTAGTCAGCTTTAAATGTTTATAAAGTCAATTCACGTGTAAAGTGTGGGAAAGAATGTTAAAATTACGGAAAACAATTTAAAAAGGGGAAATTCAATCAGTCAGGATTAACTGTTTTAACGTGGATTCATGTGTAATTTGTGAGAATGAATATTAAAATCACGGAAAAAAGTAAAAAGGGTGAATTTCAATCAGTAAATTTTAGCTGTATTAAAGTGGATTCATGTCTAACTTGTTGGAATGAATGTTAATATCACGGAAAAAAGTGAAAAGGGTGAATTTCAATCAGTCAATTTTACCTTTTTATGAAGTCAATTCATGTGTAAAGTGTGGGAATTAATGTTAAAATCACGGAAAAGAAGTAAAAAAAGTGTAATTCAGTCAGTCAGTTTTCCCTGTATTTTCGTTAATTCATGTGTAAATTTTGGGAAAGAATGTTAATATCACGAGAAAAAGTAAAAAGGGTGAATTTCAATGAATCAGTTTTAGCTGTATTAACGTGGATTCATGTGTAAATTGTGGGAATTAATGTTAAAATCACGGAAAACAAGTAAAAAAAGTGTAATTCAATCAGTCAGGACTAGCTGTATTTAAGTGGATTCATGTGTAAATTGTGGGAATGAATGTTAATATAACGGAAAGCCAGTAAAAATGGTGTTGTTCAATCAGTCCGTTTTACATGAATATAAAGTCAATTTATGTGTAAAATGTGGGAATTAATGTTACTTTCACGGAAAACAAGTAAAAATGGTGCATTTCAATCAGCCAGTGTCACCTGTTTTTACGTTAATTCCCGTGGAAATTGTGGGAAAGAATTTTAAAATCACGGAAAAGATGTAAAAAAGGTGTAATTCAATCAATCAGGATTAGCTGTATTAAGGTGGATTGATGTGTAAGTTATGCGAATGAATGCTAATATAACGGAAAACAAATAAAAAGGGTGAATTTCAATCAATCAGTTTTACCTGTATTAACGTGGATTCATGTGTAAATTGTGGGAATGAATGTTAATATCACGGAAAACAAGTAAAAAAGGTGCATTTCAATCAGTCAGTTTTACCTGTATTAACGTGGATTCATGTGTAAATTGTGGGGATGAATGTTAATATCACGGAAAACAAGTAAAAATGGTGTTATTCAATCAGTCAGTTTGCCCAGTATTTTCATCAATTCATGTGTAAATTGTGGGAATGAATGTTAATATCACGGAAAACAAGTAAAAATAGTGTATTTCAATCAGTCAATTTTACATGTTTATAAAGTCAATTCATGGGTAAATTGTGGGAATTAATGTTTATATCAAGGAAAACAACTAAAAATTGTGTATTTCAATCAGTCAGTTTTCCTGGTATTTACGTTATTTCATGTGGAAAATGTGGGAATGAATGTAAATATCCCGGAAAACAGGTAAAAAATGTGTATTTCAATTAGTCAGTTTTACCTGTATATATAGTGAATTCATGTGTAAATTGTGGGAAGAAATGTTAAAATCACTGAAAACAAGTAAAAAAGTGTAATTCAATCACTCAGGACTTGCTGTATTCAGGTGGATTCATGTTTAAATTGTGGGAATGAATGTTAATATCACGGGAAACAAGTAAAAAAGGTGTATTTCAATCAGTCAGTTTTACATGTATTTACGTTAATTAGTGTGTAAATTGAGGGAATGAATGTATAAATCACGGAAAACAGTAAAATGGGTGAATTTCAATCAGTCAATTTTAGCTGCATTAACGTGGATTCCTGTCTAAATTATGGGAATGAATGTTAATATCACAGAAAACAAGTAAAAGGAGTGTATTTCAATCAGTTAATTTTCCCTGTATTTACGTTAATTTATGTGTAAATTGTGGGAATAAATGTTAATATCACGGAAAAAAGTGAAATGGGTGAATTTCAATCAGTCAACTTTACCTGTATTAACGTGGATTCACATGTAATTTGTGGGAATGATTGTTAATATCACGGAAAATAAGTAAAAAAGGTGTATTTTAATCAGTCCGTTTTACATGTTTATAAAGTCAACTCATGTGTAAATTGTAGGAATTAATGTTAATATCACGGAAAACAAGTAAAAAAGTGTATTTCAATTAGTCAGGTTTAGCTCTATTAACGTAGATTCATGTGTAAATTGTGGGAATGAATGTTAATATCACGGAAAACAAGTAAAAGTGGTGTCAGTCAATGAGTCAGGATTAGCTGTCTTAACGTGGATTCATGTGTAAATTGTGGGAAATGAAAGTTAATATCAGGGAACAAAAATAAAAAGGGTGTATTTCAATCGTCAACTTTAGCTGTATTACTGGGGATTTCTGCGTAAATTGTGGGAATAAATGTTAATATCACGGAAAACAAGTAAAAATGGTGTATTTCAATCGGTCGGTTTTCTCTGTGTTAACGTGGATTCATGTGTAAATTGCAGGAATGAATGTTAATATAAAGGAAAACAAGTGAAAAAAGTGTATTTCAATCAGTCAGTTTTACATGTATCTAAGTTAATTAATGTTTAAATTTTGGGCATGAATGTTAATATCACGGAAAAAAAGTAAAAATGGTGCATTTCAATCAGCCAGTGTCACCTGTTTTTACGTTAATTCGTGTGTAAATTGTGGGAAAGAATTTTAAAATCACGGAAAAGATGTAAAAATGGTGTAATTCAATAAATCAGGATTCGCTGTATTAAGGTGGATTCATGTGTAAATTGTGGGAATGAATGTTAATATCACGGAAAACAAGTAATTAAGGTGTACCTTAGTCTAATGAACTGTATCATCGTGGATTCATGTGTAAATTGTGGGAATGAATGTAAATATCACGGAAAAAAGTAAAAAGTGTGCATTTCAATCAGTCAATTTTAGCTGCATTAACCTGGATTCCTGTCTAAATTATGGGAATGAATGTTAATATCACAGAAAACAAGTAAAAGGAGTGTATTTCAATCAGTCAGTTTTCCCTGTATTTACGTTAATATATGTGTAATTTATGAGAATGAATGTTAAAATCACGGAAAACAAGTAAAAAAAGTGTGATTCAATCAGTCAGGACTAGCTGTATTTAGGTGGATTCATGTGTAAATTGTGGGAATGAATGTTAATATAACGGAAAGCAAGTAAAAATGATGTTCTTCAATCAGTCCATTTTACATGTATATGTAGTGTTCATGCAATACCTCATGCGCACACAGCATGCACAACATGTTATATTATATAATAAGTTATGATGTAATGTATTATTGAATCAGTCAAGATACAGATATATCGGAATGTAGTCGTGTCCTGACTCCCTCTCTCCAACAACTTCAAAGATATTACAGTATATAAAGTCAATTTATGTGTAAAGTGTGGGAATTAATGTTAGCTTCACGGAAAAGAAGTAAAAATGGTGTATTTCAATCAGCCAGTGTCACCTGTTTTTACGTTAATTCCCGTGTAAATTTTGGGAAAGAATTTTAAAATCACGGAATAGATGTAAAAAAGGTGTAATTCAATCAATCAGGATTAGCTGTATTAGGGTGGATTGATGTGTAAGTTATGGGAATGAATGTTAATATAACGGAAAAAAAAATAAAAATGGTGTATTTCAATCAGTCAGTTTTACATGTATATAAAGTCAATTCCGGTGTAAGTTTTGTGAAAGAAAGTTAATATCACGGAAAACAAGTAAAAATGGTGTATTTCAATCAGTCAGTTTTTAATGTATTTACCTTAATTCATGTGTATACTGTGGAAATGAATGAAAATATCACGGGAAAAAGTAAAAAGGGTGAATTTCAATCAGTCAATTTTAGCTGTATTAACGTGGATTCTTGTGTAAATTGTGGAAAAAACGTAAAAAGAGTGTATTTCAATCAGTCAGTTATCCCTGTATTTACGTTAATTCATGTGTAAATTGTGGGAATGAAGGTTAATATCACGGAAAAAAGTGAAAAGGGTGAATTTCAATCAGTCAATTTTACCTGTATTAACGTGGATTCATGTTTAAATTGTGGGAATGAATGTTAATATCACGGAAAAAAAGTAAAAAAGGTGTAATTCAGTCAGTCAGGATTAGCTATATTAACGTGGATTCATGTGTACTTTGTGGGAATGAAAGTCAAAATCACGGAAAAAAGTAAAAAAGGTTTGTTTCAATTAGTCAGCTTTAAATGTTTATAAAGTCAATTCACGTGTAAAGTGTGGGAAAGAATGTTAAAATTACGGAAAACAATTTAAAAAGGGGAAATTCAATCAGTCAGGATTAACTGTTTTAACGTGGATTCAAGTGTAATTTGTGAGAATGAATGTTAAAATCACGGAAAAAAGTAAAAAGGGTGAATTTCAATCAGTAAATTTTAGCTGTATTAAAGTGGATTCATGTCTAACTTGTTGGAATGAATGTTAATATCACGGAAAAAAGTGAAAAGGGTGAATTTCAATCAGTCAATTTTACCTTTTTATGAAGTCAATTCATGTGTAAATTGTGGGAATTAATGTTAAAATCACGGAAAAGAAGTAAAAAAAGTGTAATTCAGTCAGTCAGTTTTCCCTGTATTTTCGTTAATTCATGTGTAAATTTTGGGAAAGAATGTTAATATCACGAGAAAAAGTAAAAAGGGTGAATTTCAATCAATCAGTTTTAGCTGTATTAACGTGGATTCATGTGTAAATTGTGGGAATGAATGTTAATATAACGGAAAACAAGTAACAAAGGTGCATTTCAATCAGTCAGTTTTACCTGTATTAACGTGGATTCATGTGTAAATTGTGGGAATGAATGTTAATATCACGGAAAACAAGTAAAAAAGGTGCATTTCAATCAGTCAGTTTTACATGTTTATAAGGTCAATTCATGTTTAAATTGTGGGAATTAATGTTAATATCACGGAAAACGAGTAACAATGGTGTAATTCAATCACTCAGTTTTCCCTATATTTGCGTTAATTCATGTGTAAATTTTGGGAAAGAATGTTAATATCACAGGAAAAAGTAAAAAGGGTGAATTTCAATCAATCAGTTTTAGCTGTATTAACGTGGATTCATGTGTAAATTGTGGGAATTAATGTTAAAATCACGGAAAACAAGTAAAAAAAGTGTAATTCAATCAGTCAGGACTAGCTGTATTTAAGTGGATTCATGTGTAAATTGTGGGAATGAATGTTAATATAACGGAAAGCCAGTAAAAATGGTGTTGTTCAATCAGTCCGTTTTACATGAATATAAAGTCAATTTATGTGTAAAGTGTGGGAATTAATGTTACTTTCACGGAAAACAAGTAAAAATGGTGCATTTCAATCAGCCAGTGTCACCTGTTTTTACGTTAATTCCCGTGGAAATTGTGGGAAAGAATTTTAAAATCACGGAAAAGATGTAAAAAAGGTGTAATTCAATCAATCAGGATTAGCTGTATTAAGGTGGATTGATGTGTAAGTTATGCGAATGAATGCTAATATAACGGAAAACAAATAAAAATGGTGTATTTCAATCAGTCAGTTTTACATGTATATAAAGTCAATTCATATGTAAGTTGTGTGAATGAAAGTTAATATCACGGAGAACAAGTAAAAATGGTGTATTTCAATCAGTCAGTTTTTCCTGTATTTACCCTAATTCATGTGTAAATTGTGGAATTGAATGATAATATCACAGGAAAAAGTAAAAAGGGTGACTTTCAATCAGTCATTTTTAGCTGTATTAACGTGGATTCATGTGTAAATTGTGGGAATGAACGTCAATATTGCGGAAAAAAAGTAAAAAGAGTGTATTTCAATCAGTCAGTTATCCCCGTATTTACTTTAATTCATGTGTAAATTTTGGGAAAGAATGTTAATATCACGAGAAAAAGTAAATAGGGTGAATTTCAATCAATCAGTTTTACCTGTATTAACGTGGATTCATGTGTAAATTGTGGGAATGAATGTTAATATCACGGAAAACAAGTAAAAAAGGTGCATTTCAATCAGTCAGTTTTACCTGTATTAACGTGGATTCATGTGTAAATTGTGGGGATGAATGTTAATATCACGGAAAACAAGTAAAAAAGGTGCATTTCAATCAGTCAGTTTTACCTGTATTAACGTGGATTCATGTGTAAATTGTGGGAATGAATGTTAATATCACGGAAAACAAGTAAAAAAGGTGCATTCAATCAGTCAGTTTTACATGTTTATAAGGTCAATTCATGTTTAAATTGTGGGAATTAATGTTAATATCACGGAAAACAAGTAAAAATGGTGCATTTCAATCAGTCGGTTTTACCTGTATTAACGTGGATTCATGTGTAATTTGTGAGAACGAATGCTAAAATCACGGAAAAAAGTAAAAAGGGTGAATTTCAATCAGTCAATTTTAGCTGTATTAAAGTGGATTCATGTCTATCAGTCAGTTTTACCTGTATTAACGTGGATTCATGTGTAAATTGTGGGAATGAATGTTAATATCACGGAAAACAAGTAAAAAAGGTGCATTTCAATCAGTCAGTTTTACATGTTTATAAGGTCAATTCATGTTTAAATTGTGGGAATTAATGTTAATATCACGGAAAACAAGTAAAAATGGTGCATTTCAATCAGTCAGTTTTACATGTATATAAAGTCAATTCATATCTAAGTTGTGTGAATGAAAGTTAATATCATGGAAAACAAGTAAAAATTGTGTATTTCAATCAGTCAGTTTTTCCTGTATTTACCCTAATTCATGTGTAAATTGTGGAATTGAATGATAATATCACAGGAAAAAGTAAAAAGGGTGACTTTCAATCAGTCATTTTTAGCTGTATTAACGTGGATTCATGTGTAAATTGTGGGAATGAACGTCAATATTGCGGAAAAAAAGTAAAAAGAGTGTATTTCAATCAGTCAGTTATCCCTGTATTTACTTTAATTCATGTGTAAATTTTGGGAAAGAATGTTAATATCACGAGAAAAAGTAGAAAGGGTGAACTTCAATCAATCAGGTTTACCTGTATTAACGTGGATTCATGTGTAAATTGTAGGAATGAATGTTAATATCACGGAAAACAAGTAAAAATGGTGTAATTCAATCACTCAGTTTTCCCTGTATTTTCGTTAATTCATGTGTAAATTTTGGGAAAGAATGTTAATATCACCAGAAAAAGTAAAAAGG